>MU732945.1:18691-29517 GCA_026770625.1 Nicotiana glauca | reverse complement strand
AATATTTCATTACAAGTCTTTTGTTTTAATATTTTATAATTCTTTACTTAATTTTCTAATTTCCGTTTTAACATTTAAGTTTGTTAAATAAGTCAAAAAACTAGCCGTTGCAAACTTTAAAAACTTAGTCATGTTCAAAAAACTAGACATTTAAAAAAAAAAAAAAAAACTACACTTAAGGCCCACGAACCCGTCCCGTCCCATTTTCTCCCGTCCCATCCCGTTTGTTAGCGGGACGGGATGGGACGACCGTTTGTCCCGTCCCGTTTCATCCCGTCCCGCCATCGTCCCGCTTAAATGTCGTCCCGTCCCGTTAATTTTGTTCCGTCCCGTCCCGTTGGACAGCCATAGCTTGCATTGATCTTGAAATGCTACATGGTTTTGAGTTACACGAAATAACAAGGAGGTGTAATGTAATGGAAAATAATATAGAAGCCATGTAATGCAGCTTTATTGAAACATGGAATGATGATGAAATGAGTTTATTCATGCACACACACTTACTGGCTTGAAGATTATTTTTTATCCAATCAGTCTAGCAGAAAGTCTAATAATTTTTGTGGCTTGCCGACTTGCACTTTTTGTGTCTGACTGAGCTACTCTGTGATCTGTAATGTCATATGCAGAAAGGGATGGTACTGGAATTGGTAACTAAGTTAGGACTGCCAAATAGTTTTAAGATGTCTATATTTACGACATAATCAAGTTCTCACTAGCATGTTTTGATTGCACTGTATGAGATATTTTTCATTTCAACGACCATCTGAGAGTTACCTAGTACTTGTTGCTGGTGAGAGGTCGCAGGTATCGGATGGAATTAGTCGAGGTGCCTGCAAGCTGGCCCGGACACCAAAAAAATTTCAACGACCATCTGATCTTGTCTGTGAATGTTACTGGAAATTGGTGGTTGATTTTTGGCTATAAAGCAGTTTTGAGGTGTCCATGTTTAGTACAAAATCAAGCTCGCAGTAGCATGTTTTGACTGCATTTTGTACGCGATATTTCTGAGTTTCGGAACATCTGATTTTGTCGGTGAATTCTTTTGGAGATGGATTCAGAGAGAGATGTTGAAATGTAGACTAGAAGTTCAGCAACCAGCTTTTGCTGATTCGTTGTCAAATCAAAACATAGTTTATTTTATTGCAATATGAAGCACGAGCTGTTACGTTATTTCATTTTCTTTGTAGCATCTCTGTTCTCCTCAAAGGACACGTTAAACAAGCTTACAATTATGCCACAAAGTTGCACCTGTAATGAACCCATATACAGTCACTTTAGAAAAGGAAAAAACATGGATTCATTCATCAGATTTGATGTGTTGCCCTTGATAATTTAGAGTTCATTTCCTCCCAGTATTGTTTTGTTCTCATTCTTCAAGGTTGATCCATGCTTTTGTTTTTGCAGCATGTTTGTACTCCTTGAAGGACGGTCCATTGAAGAAGCTTTTCGAATTGGTCATGAAATTGCATCAGAAGTAACTGCAATGAATCCAAATCCAGTCACGTTAAAGATGGAAAAGGTTTATGATTCGTGCTTCCTCCTTACTAAGAAACGATATGTTGGTTATAGTTACGAGAACCTTGGCCAAAGCAAACCAGTGTTTGATGCTAAAGGTATTGAGACAGTACGAAGGGATACATGTGGGGCTGTGTCCAAGATAATGGAGCGCTCTATAAGAGTCTTTTTTGAATATAAGGATATTGAGAAGGTAATCTTCATGTGTACGGACCTATGTGGCTTCCTTCAGTGTTATTAAATTCGTTGAATATTTAAAATCAACGAAGTTAGAACATGCTTAGTGCTGGGGGCTCTATAGCGAATTCTGCCAGATCAGGACATGTCTGTCAATGGCTTATCATACACATTTTTCAGGCATTTTACTAACCATCTTCTTTGCATGATGCCGGTCTAACCAGGGAAAAATTTCCCTACGTGTAAGTGGCATTGTCATAGTATCGGTAGGCAACAGTTACGGTAGAGTAATATGATTGATTTATACCTAATCTTCCCTAGAATCAGGCGGATATTTGACATTAAGCAGTCTTTTTTTATGTGTATATTCTTCTGAGGTGTTTGCTGAATATTTATCTTCAGTCCTATAAATCTCTCATCCTAACCATCATACTCCTTTAGCCCTCTAAAAGTATGAAGTATAACTTACATTGATTGCTAGGTCTTGAAGGAAATCCTTTCGGAAGCGATTTTATGCGAGTCCTCCAGATGAACATCGCTTACCTACATGCACCTTTTACAGTTGGGGATGGGGATGATTTGTGTTACCAACCCAATTAGTTTGGATTGAAATGTAGTTGATCTTACTTATCTGTATGGTGAGTGCTGTTTGTGAATCCTAAGTTTGGAAGCTCTAAAACACTAACGAGAAGAAGTATTACAACAGCTCAATCCAGTTCAATTTAAAGTATTCCTAGTAAATTACTAGATACTCATTTTCTGTTCGGCTTGAAACAGTTGTTATCAATGCCGTAGGGTTGATGTGTATGTTCATGACTTCATGGGAATCGGTGGTATTTGTTAATTCTTTTTTAAAATTCTTTTTATTTGTGCATAGGTGAAACATTACTTGGTGCGTCAGTGGAAAAAGATTATATCAGGCAGAGTATCTCTTCAGGATTTTGTCTTTGCAAAAGAGGTACGCTTAGGCACCTATTCTGCACAGGCTTCTTCACTTCCACCAGCAGCAATTGTTGCCACTAAAGCAATGAGAGTCGACCCTAGGGCAGAACCTCGGTATGCAGAGCGAGTACCTTATGTTGTGGTTCATGGTGAACCTGGTGCCAGGCTGGTTGATGTTGTGGTAGATCCCTTGGATCTTCTTTCGATCGATTCACCTTACAGGTTAAATGACATATATTACATCAAGAAACAGATAATCCCAGCTCTGCAACGAGTATTTGGGCTCGTTCGAGCTGACTTGACTCAGTGGTTTTCAGATATGCCTCGTCCAGAGCGGGAGGCTGCTGGTAAACGTCACTTATTTGCTGCAAATGCGCACAGAACTAGAATTGATTATTACTATCTGTCAAAACATTGTATCCTATGCGGTGAGTTGATCCAGACATCTAGTTACGTCTGTCAAAACTGTTCCAGAAACGAAGCTGTAGTTGCTGCTGCATTAACAGGAAGAACTTCAATATTGGAAAGAAACATCCAACACCTTGCTGCTGTGAGTATTTAACTCGTTGAGCATTATCCTCTTTTTATAAAATTGATATTGGTAGATGTTAGCACAAAAACATATGGCTCTGCAAAATCTGGGTTGATAATGATCCTTTCTTCTTCTCCCCCTACCTGCTAATTGAGCTTACTCCTTTTTTTCTTTAATATACGTAATCGATAGAACCATGATAATGATCCACTAAACAGAACACATTTTTTCCTGGGAAATTCCCCTCCTTGAGCTACAATATTTTAAAATTTTCTTACACTTTGCAACATGTTATCTCTGATATGCATGCTAATGATTATTACATCCTTCTAGATGTGTCGGCACTGTGGAGGAGGAGATTGGCTTGTAGAAAGCGGGGTTAAATGCATCTCTCTTGCGTGCTCTGTTTTATACGAAAGGAGGAAAATCCAGAAAGAACTGCGATCTCTTTCTGCTGTTACTACAGAAGCAGGTTTTTATCCCAGTTGTGTCGTGGAATGGTTCTAACTAATGCCTCTTCTGCGTCAAAGATGTAGTGTGAAAGGGTATTTAGATATCTGAAGAACAAAATTTATACATATGTTGTACCACATTATATGAATTTTTTGTAAATATAAATGTATGTACTTTCCCCAGCAGATCTTCTATTAGTCCTGTAAAATAAATTAAGCCTTGTATACTATCTGATTTTCATATTTATAGTAATGGATGTGCAAACCAAATGTTGTAAAGAAATTTTGTATTTTCCTGACTACAAATAAAAAGAATTCTTGTGTGATAGCAAGTTTTATGTCCGAAGCATCCTGTTCGGCTACACCATTTGATTATCATCGGATAATGACTCGTGAATGCAGTTGGCCTTGGCCACCAGATCTTTAACTTGAAGTACAAAATATCCCTTAATTATAGAATTACCGGAGAATGGTTAAATATACCCTGTACTATCAAAAATAGTTTAAATATTCCCTCCGTTATATTACTCGTCAATTAAATCCCTACCTTTATACTATCGGCACTTATTTGCCCCTAATTGAGCTGAATGCCACGTGGCGGCTCTGTAACAAAAAGATACACCCCTAATTTATTCTAATTAAAAATTCACCCAGTATCTAACCTATTACCCGACCCAACTATTTGCACCACATCACCTAGGAATGGCAGGCGGCGGGGCGGGGCGAGTGCGGGGCGGGTTCTGTCTGGACCCGCGAAATTGAAACCCGCCCCGCCCCGTCCCACACAGGATTTAAACCCGCATACACCCGCACCGCACTCCACCCGCTTTCACCCGCCCCGCACCCGCATTTTTTTTTTGCTTAATAAAATTTCTTTTGTTTTTTACGTGTTTATATTTTGGAAATTACTAATTGGTCATACTTTTATGTTTTGCTAAATTTGTAATAAGTGATTTTACTATTGAATTGAATGGTTACCCCACTCGTTTTTCTCCATACGAGTACTAAATTCTTGACTTAAAAACGTTTAAGTAGTTTGCAATTGTAATTGTTCAATCTTGGACTCAAAAAAACATTTGAAGTGACTTAAAATCTCGGACTCGAAAATCCCATATTTAATTTGCTTTGAAATGTTACTACAATTACCAACAGGATTTAATTTGCTTTGAAGAGAAAATATACATTTGGAGAAAAGTCATTGACAACATTTATTATTACATTATCAACAGATTCCAATTTCCACGTGTTTTTTAACAGTCCAAGCATACTTCTGCTATCATCATCGCAAATTACTCTTAAAATACCTTCTTTTCAAAATGAGGACACCCAATAAATACCAATAAACAAAAAGGAACTGCAATATAAACAAGATTAAACAGAGCAAGTGCAAAACAAATTAGGAAATGGTATGTTTTACTTGATTGTATAACGAGGAATTACAATATCCAGACCTTAATAACAGAAATTAAAGTACCCTAGCTTAAACTGACCACTAAAACAAACAGAAAACACAAACATGAAATCTAAAGTATGGAGAATTAAAATTTAAATCCCCAGCCACGAACCCGCCCCGCCCCGCACATTTTTTTTAATTTAAAAACTCAATCCGCCCTGCCCCGCCCCGCAACCACAAAATCCCAAACCCACACGCCCCTCCCCCCCCCCAAAACCCGCACCGCCCCATTGCCATCCCTAACATCACCCCACTGCCCCAGCCCCTTCTCTTCCATCACCACCCATCTTCCTAAAAAAAAAAGAACCGTAAAATCTAACAAACGTGGATATCAATCGGTGGCCCGAAATCAATCGAATGAAAGCAGAACTTGACAATAAGGACAACAAATCTTTTCATTTTTACAAATTGGGGATTTCACGAAACTATTCCAAAGTAAAGTAGTGAAGAAAGACAATTTATGCACCTTTACCATTCAACGGCATCTCAATTCGATCTTAGTTTACCGGCTCAAGTTGCAAGTAAAGACAAACAATTCATACTCCAATAGCTTGGTCTTCAAATTTGCTTCTTGTTATAATGATGAGAAAACTTCGTGGAGTAATTTTCCTATAATTTAGAAAGTTGGTGTAGGTGGAAGCATTGGCAGAGATGAAGTATTTTAGTAAAAATTGCACGAGGCGTCCTATTTGGTCGCCCCCATTTAACCTATACCTATTTTTTTAAAACTTTTAAGTTGTACCCACTTTTTAAACAATTTCAACCTCCTTTCTCCTCTTCTCCTCCTCAAAGTTGTATTCGCCTCTTCTTTCTCAAACTTCTCCTTCTTCCTTTTCTGCAAAAGTAAGGTATCAAACAGATCGCATGAGATTATAGATAATCCTTAATAAAAAGGACTAAGAGATAGCAACGAAGATCCGAGTTGATATGCAGTATTCTAACACTGTGGTTACACCATTTCTAGCTAGAGAATGATACATGAGATAATTGCAGTAGTTGTGTTAGTTGGATATGAGACGAGGGAGATTGCAAATTATGCTATGAAGCTTTTCTGTAGTTCAGTGACACTCTAGAACATAAAACTCTGCTATTTCTAGACCAAGGCCTTATTCAGTTCCTTGTACCTGTCAGGCGATCATCCACCTCTTTCCACTGACGTTGTCACTCATACACTTTCAAGTATCCGTTAGACTCCAGTTTCATATATTTAAAGCGGACGATAACATAAAAGGCTTATTTTTTCAGAAAATACTTCAGCTCTAAAGCTGAAGTTCGATAGTTAAAAAAAATAAAAATTTCAGCTCTAGAGCTGAAGCTTACAAACAAAAACTTCAGCTCTTCGATAGTTAAAAAACAAAAACTTCAGCTCGCTAAAGCTTCCAAACAAAAACTTCAGCCTAGAGCTGAAGTTCGATAGTTAAAAAATAAAAACTTCAGCTCTATTTGATTTTTCTGCTAGTAAACTACCCATGTACTCACACACTTTCATATCCACATGATCAATATTGTTCATTATCTCAGCCAATGTTGATGGAACAGTAGCCCTATCATCGTATTCAATAATACTATGGTATTGTTACAACTGAAAGCTATTATTATCGGGCGAGTAGTATGTGAAATGATTTGAAGTTGTTGAAGAACTTCAAGCATATTCAACATGACTTTGAACTGAAGGTGCCGTCTCTTCAATATTCTGCGCTTGCAACAGATCAAACGCATTATTATGTTCGGATGGTGCGAATTGATTGGAAGGACACAAATCATGAAAACCTGTCCCTTGATCCTCTGAAGAACTTGTAACATAGCTTGAGTTGTCGAAAGCATGGTATTCATAACATCAACAACATTGTTTCCACTGGACGCTATTTTTATATGATCTCCTAATTCCTTATTATCATTAGCATATACAAATTTACGCTTAATGCAACACAAAACATAGTCCTCATGCTGAATTATATTTTGTTGTCTTAACACCTTTAATATGTTGTCATTAAGACTGAAGCTTACAAACAAAAACTTCGATAGTTAAAAAACAAAAACTTCAGCTCTAGAACTGAAGCTTACAAACAAAAATTTCGCTAGTTACAAACAAAAACTTCAGCTCTAGAACTTCAGGCCCGGCTACTAGAATGCTGAAGTTTTGCGCAATTGCCTTTGCTACTTCAGCCCCGTATATGCTGAAGTTATGCAAAAAACGGGTACGCTTGTAATTTTTTTGCAAAGCGGGCACAAGTTAAAACGTGACACAAAAAGCGGGTATAGATACAAATCCCCCAGTATTTTAGGTGGTGAAGTGTTTTATGGAATTTGAGGAATTGGTGGTGGTGAAGCGATCGACTGGTGGAAACATTACTAGTGATGGAGTCTCTTATTCTAGGGTGAAAGTTCTAATATTTTAGAGAAAATCTCACTTTATACCCATTAATTCCAAACTATTTGCTTCTTAATTTCAAACCAGTACTAGTACCCGCACGATATGCGGACAAATTATTTCAAAGTATGGTGTAGGTTGTTTGAATCATGTACAAATAACCTTAAAATATAAACCTCTCAGATAAAAATTATATAGCATGAGAATTTAATTATGAAGCAAGATATGAAATTATTGTTTAAATCTCGTAATAGAGAAAATCGTTTTAATATATATTTTTAGCAACCTAACCCCTTGATTTTAGTACTTGCATTTCGTTCCGCTGTCGATATTAAAGAATACTAAACATATCATATTGTGATATGTCCTGTTCGAACAGATTAGATCATATTACTTTAACAAAATTCCTACTATCACTTTATTTTTATCTGGAAGTCAATTATGTCTTATACATCACATCATTTTTACGTAAAAATTTTTTTCTTGTTCTTTTCTTATAATTATTGTATTATTTATTATTTAATATTATTATACTATCATATACTTTTTTATTAGCTTATAATTAAATTAATATCTTGCTTATTATCCTTTTAATTATATTTAATAAAAATAAATATTTTATTCTTGAAATTTGGTATATTTTTATGCTTTTATGTTCTTATTCATAATAGTTTAATCATTTAAATTTATCGGTAATATTTTAAAAATAATTTAATTATTTTATTTTATCTATTTTTAAATTAATTTGAAGTATAAATATTCTCACACTACCTCTATTTTGTTTTATACATTCTCTTCCCTACTATAAATTGTAATTACTTTTTATATTGATGTTTTACCTATAACCAAAATAATATCATATTTTGTTTTAAATTGTAACTTTTAATTATATTTAAAACATTAATACATAAGTTATTTGATTATCATGTTCCAAATGTATTGAGTTATCTTATAATTAATTTTGTATTATATGCAGTTAAATTTTCTTTTGATACAATTTTATTTTTAATTTTCATTAGTAAGATTACCAATATTAGAAATTTATTTTGTATTTTAAATTTTTTATGTAATCACAGATTTTTTTTAATTATTTGAGAACATTATTTCTAAATATTGTATTAATATTTTTACTGTCATTTTAGTTCTTTACGTAATATTTTCAAAAACAAAAAAAATCTCATCACAAATCAAATAATTCGTATCATTCTGTTTTCTAAACTGGACTGCACTTTTCAAAAAATTATGTTATGCATTCAAATTCAATCTAAATGCACTTGATTTAAATCTTAGCCATAGAATTTTTTTTTCTTAATTCTTTGAGCATATTATATCTAAATATTGTAGAAATATTTTCACTGTCATTTTATTTCCTTACATAAATTTTCTTTCTTTTTTAGTTTTAAGATACAAATTTAATTTGTGTACAATTACCTGTATTAAAAATTTATTTTGTAATTATAAATTTTTATTTTTTGATATTATTTAATTTTTCAAAAATAAGACTTCAATTTCGTGGTATTATCCACAATTTGAGCATTCACATCATAGTTTTAAGAACTTTCTAATCTCAAATTCAAATAGCCTTTTTTTTTTCATTTCTAATAGTAAATTTCAAATAATTTAACATAATCTTGCTATTTTTTAATCTAATATATAGTCTTATTATGTTTTATGTGATTTTTCATTAAGTTGTAACTTTATTTAATATCATTATCAACTACTTTACTGTAATAATATAAGATAAATATATTTTTTTAATTATAGACAAAAAAATTATTTTGTTTTAAAATTATTGCTTGAAAATTTTAAATTATTTAAAATTTAATAATATTTTTAAGTATTGTATATTTACTTTATTTTATTTTCTAAACTTATGATTTATAAATGTCCTTACATTATCTCTAATTTATTTCTATTGTTCAATATTTTTAGTTTTTGATTTTACTGTTATATATTATGACTTTTCTTATCATGATATAAAAAACTTTTTCATCTCAAATTTAAATAAGTATTACCCTTTTTTCTATGACAAAAAATCTGATTTTTTTTCCTTTTTATTCTTTATTTTTGATTTAATATTATTCAATATTACATTGTCATGTGAATTTAATTATCTATTTTTATCGACTCATTCTATAATATAGATAAAAATTAAAAGACTTTCTCATCTCAAATTTTTAAATAATTTTTATCATCCTATTTTCTTAATTGGACCATATTTTCAAAAAATTATGTTATGCTTTCAAACTAAAACTAACTGAACTCAATTCAAATATTAATCATAGAAAAATATTGTATTAATTGTTGGAACACAATATATCTAAATATTGTAGTAATATTTATGTGTACAATTTTAGATTGCACGATTTATCAATATTAATATGAATTTATTATTCTTGTTATTAAAATATCTTTTACTGATTATTAATTTATCTCTTATATTATAAATAATTTATATACTTTATGTAAGATCTTATTTTTCTTCTTGAATTTATTTAATTTTTAGTCTCAATAAATCTTTAATATCTTAAGTAAATTTTAGTTTTATATTTTAACTTACTCCAAAGTATAAATAATCATAGTGTGACGACCCAAAGGGTCATCACCTGTTTTAATTTAATTCTGTGCTTCAGAGGCCTTGAAAACATCACTTAAAGCCGCCTCAATTTTCGTGTAGGGTCCGTGTGCGTAGCCGGAAAGCTTAAATATGAAATTCTATGAAAAATGCTAAGTTTTGATGTTAAAATGAATAAATTTGACTTTGCTCAATATTTTGGGTAAACGGACTCGGACCCGTAATTTGACTGTCCCGGAGGGTCCGTAGAAAAATATAGGACTCGAGCGTATGCCCGGAATTGAATTTCGAGGTCCCGAGCCCGAAAAATAAAATTTTAAAAGAAATTATTTTTCTGAATTTGTTAAGAAAAATTGAAATGATATTTGATTGGAAAGTGTTGGTATCGGGCCCGTATTGTCACGACCCATTTTTGTAAAATAGATTATGATGGCGCCCAACACCCTAGTTGGCCAGCCAAGTGCGGAATTAAGATTTAAATGCCCATTTTAGTTTAACTCAAAACCAACAAGTTAAAGACTTTCAGAAAATAAAGAAAATCAGTGAAACTACAAAGTGCTGACATAGTAGAAATAGACCCCAAAAGTGAAAGAACATCCATACAGTGTGTGTGCCAGAACCCGGTGTCACTAGTTATGGGTGACCAATAGAGTATACACAAAATATACAAAACACCGTCCTACTGTCTGAATCAGAATAGACAGAAAAGGCATAAATATAAGATAAAGGACTTCTTCAGCTGTGGATCGACGTGAGAAAGAAGGCAGCTCACCGTAGAAGTCCCTGAGTCAGCTCACTGCTGCGCACCC
>MU732945.1:0-17050 GCA_026770625.1 Nicotiana glauca | reverse complement strand
CCTTTTGAATCACCAAAATCGCCTAAGAGTTGAGAGAGATATGGGGAAAATGAGCTTAAGCTCGAATTAAATGAGGCACTGACCCTCTGTGATTTTCGCTTCTGCGGAAGAAATCCCGCTTCTGCGGGTTTTGCTTCAGCGGACATCTGACCGCTTTTGCGGAAATGGGCCAAGGAGACTAGGCCGCTTTTGCAGTCCAGAACTCGCTTCTGCGAGTCCGCATAAGCGGAAATAGAACCGCTTCTGCGGTAATGGGCCAAAGAGACTGGGCCGCTTCTGCGGTCCAGAACTCGCTTCTGCGAGTCCGCATAAGCGAAAATAGAACCGTTTCTGCGGTTTCCCCTGGGCCTGGACCCTTCCACTTTCGCGATCACAGGACCGCTTCTGCGGTCTCGCTTCTGCGGTCCAAGAGCCGCAGAAGCGGTTATGACAGAAGCAGCAGATGTTGACTCTTTTCAATTTCTAGCTTCGCTCGAACCTCGACCATTTAACGCTCGGGGCTCCCGAGCCCCGCCCGAACATACCGACAAGTCTGAAATCACGAGGCGGACCTAGTCAAACCTTAGGAACACCCAAAACATTATTAAATCATGGAATGGGACCCCAAAACCAATTAATCGAATCTAATGAACTTCAAGTTCTAAATTTTCTACCAACGGGTCAAAACGCCCTTAAACTACCCGGATTGACGCCAAACTTTACGGGTAAGTGATATTTCGGACTCGTACCAAGTGTCAGAATCGAAATACGACCCCGATACCTATAAAAACAATAATTTCTTAGTTTATTTAATTCTTTGAAACTTAACTTAACAATTTTTACGAAAAATTCCACTACCCCGGCTAGGGACCTCGGAATTCGATTCCGGGCACACGCCCAGGTCCCATATTTTTTCACGGACCCTCAGAAATTGCCGAATCGCAATTCCGAGTCCGTTTTCCCAAAATATTGACCGAAGTCAAACTTGGCCTTTTTGAAGATATGAAATGAAGCAAATGAGCTTATTCTTACCCGAAATTCTTCTAACTTCCGAACCACCCGCCCCCGCAAGTCGTAATTCAGCTAAAGCAAATGTAGAAAGAATTATTTAAGGGAACGGGGTTAGAGAATGCAAAACGACCAGTCGGGTCGTTACACGTATTTTGGTTCCGGCACCCAGTACAGGTCTTATATATGAATTAAGATGTTTCTGTAAAATTTGGTTAAAACTAAAGTTCTAAATTTGAAACTTGATGAAGTTTGAGAAAAATTCTTGATTTTGAGATTTGATTCTTTATTTTTGAGGTTATTTAGGCGATTTGATCGCACAGATAAGTTAGTATGCTATTGTTAAGTCAGTGCATGTGTTTGGTTAGGAGCCCCGGGGGCTCGTGAGTGTTTCGGAATGATTTTTGGCTTAAAAGTTGCAGGTTTTCCAGTTCTGGTATGCCGTTCTTCACGTTCGCGGGAGCACCCTCGCGAACGTGATGATTAAAATATGGCTGAAGGAAATTCCTTCTAAGCGAACGCGTAAACCAGGTTGCGAATGCGAAGCATTGGGGGGTCACCATTTGCGAACGCGGTCCTGAAATCGCGAACGCGAAGGCTTATAGCCTGGGCTGGTGAGGGTCACCACTTTGTGCATCACGAATACGACACTATGTCCGCGAACGCGTAGGCTTGAGGAGCCAAAGCTCCACGAACGTGAGCCGACTTCCGCGAACGCGGAAGGTCTGCCTGACCTAACTCATTGCGAACACGGTGAGCTTATCGCGAACGCGATGAACAAATCCGCCCAATTATTTTTAAGTTCCAAAGACAGAATGCAAACGTGATTTTCATAAAATTTCACAAACTCTTTCTTCTCCAAAGTTCTAGGGCGGTTTTTGAAGTATTTTCTCTCCGTAACTTCTTGGGTAAGTAATCTCCAACTCGTTTTCCTCCATTTTCATCAACACTAATGAATTTCTAAGCCTAAAACATATTATTAAGGATAGAAAATTAGGAATTTGGGTAGTGTTAGGGCTTTTTGAGTTTTCTTGATTTAGACCTCGTTTTGGGGTTAAATTTGAAAACAAATTATATATTCGGGCTCGTGGGTGAATGGGTGTGTCACGACCCAAAATCCATTAAGGGTCGTGGTGGTGCCGGACACCTCTGTCAGACAAGCCAACTAAATTATCAATTAAATCTTCTTTTAATACTTTCAAAAATCTTGGATTTTTCCTTCTATTTTTCATAATTAAAACGATCTCTACTTCAGTTCAAATTAAATAATAAATGATTAGTACAAATCTTTCGAAAACCATCCCAGAACCCGGTGTCAAAAATGCATGAGCATCTATTGATAAAGAAAATAAAATACAACATCTGTCCGAAATACAGTGGACAGGGAATAAATATAAAAATGCTGAAAGGAACTACACTAGGGCGGGTCGCCTCGAATAATGCAGTTCACCTAGTCCCAGAATCATCCGCGTTGCTACGCCCAGTAGGCTGCTAGAGGTATATATACTTGTGCAACAAAAATGCACAGAAGTGTAGTATGAGTACGTAATCAACGTGTACTCAATGAGTATCCCGCCTAATATCGAAGAAGTAGAGGCGAGATGGCCAACTTCGACACTCACTAGAGGTCAATTAACAATATTCTAGAAATGCGAGGAAAAATTATGAATTTATATAGTAGTTCAAATTCGCGAAGCCAGAAAACAGGTAAACACCTTCAACAATTAAGCAAGGGCTTCCAAGGTTTATTCTTTATTATCTTATCAATTTATATTAAGCCACGAATGCCAAATCCACATTTAAAATTCTCAAGCGACAAATAACATGCGCAAATCACACCGAGGCGACGGCTCGATCCAACAGGAATGTAAACTGTGCACTGCCGAGGGTCGAACGCCCCGAACCATAGATGCATTTATTTAATCTGCCGAGGCGTTCAGACCGTTCCATAAATAAACACATACCCTGCTCGCGAATCATGCATGCGACGCAGGTACACATAAAATACATGCTCACATAGCCAATTAAGAATTTATCGGAAAAAATTATCCAAATAATACCAATTCTCCTTTAACAATTTTTTTTGAGAAATGAAGCTTAATCCCTTTGAAATTCATTTACTAATTTAATGTGACTTAAACAATTCAACCCATCAATGGGTTCACAAATAAACCAAGTGTAACATGCTTTTGGGTCCTAGACTACCCGGACAATAGCATAATAGTAGCTACACACGGACTCTTGTCACCTCGTGCGTATGTAGCCCCCATAAATAGGAGAATATAACCAATTAACTCACCTATGGGGTAAATTCCCCCTCACAAGATTAGAAAGGAGACTCACCTCGCTCCGAAGATCTATAACCGGCATTCTACGCCCTTCCGAAGACTCTACTTGATGCACCACGCTCCAAAACTATCCAACGGTTATACAACTCCATTAATATATGCTCAATTATACTTTACAACCCAATTTATAACAATTTCTAACCTCGAACGAAAAGTTGACAAAAATGTCCTTGGGCCCACGTGCCCGAAATCCAAATTTTTTCGAAGATAAACTTTGCCCATGACCTTAGGAACTCAAATATATAATTTCCTCTAAATTCCATACTAAATATCGTGGTTAGATTCCAAGAATAAAATTTCTAGGTCTTCCTACCAAAACCTTAATTTTTATACAAATTTTCATGCCCAAATCCTTACAAAATTTATGTATTTAACTCAAAATAGGTGGGGATAACTTACCTTATTATTAATGACTAAAAACCTCTCTTGAAGCTCCCCAAAATCGCCCCAAGCCATGAAAAAAAAGAGAGAAATGAGCCCAAATCACGATTTAAAACAACCTTGCTGCCTCCAGGTATTCCGCTTTTGCGGTGCACTTTCTGCTTCTGTGATTTTTGGCCGCTTCTGCGGCTTTGGGCAAGAAGGAGCTGACCGCTTCTACGGTCTGGGGACCGCTTAAGCGGAACTGCTTCTGTGGTCCCTGGGCCGCTTCTGCGGTTTCCTTGGGCCTGGCCCCCTTCCGCTTTTGCGAGATTTCGACCGCATCTGCTGTCCCGCTTCTGCGGTCCAAGAACCGCAGATGTGGTTATGACAGAAGCAGCAACCTTAAGCCTTCCCAAATTCCATTTTCGATCCGTTAGCCACCCGGAATCCACCTGAGGCCCCCGAGGCCCCAACCAAAACTACCAACCAATCCCAAAACACACTACGGACTTGCTCGAGGCCTCAAATCATATCAAACAACGGTAAAACCATGAATTACACCCCAATTCAAGCTTTATGAGCTTTGAAACTTCCAACTTCTACTTTCGAAGTTTAAACATATCAAATCATGTACGATTGACCTCAAATTTTGCACACAAGTCATGTTTGACATTACGGACCTACTCCAACTTCCGGAATCAGATTCTGACCCCGATATCAAAAAGTCCACTTCCGGTCAAACTTCTCAAAAACCTTCAAATTACTATCTTTAGCCAAATGGCTTCAAAATGACCTATGGACCTCCGAATTCACTTCCGATCACGCTCCCAACTCCAGAATCACCATACGGAGTTACTCCCTGTCTCGGAACCCCAAACGGGCATTGATAACACTGAAATGCACTTCGAGCCAAACTTATAAAATTTCTTTTAAAATGCTAACTTCCACAATAGGCGCCAAAACACTCCCGGGTTATCCAAAACCCGAACCGGGCACACTCCCAAGTCCGAAATCATCATACAAACCTGCTGGAACCTTCAGATCCCGATTCCTAGGTCGTTTACTTAAAATTCCAATCCTAGTTCATTTCTTTCAACTTTAAGCTTCCGAAATGAGAATTCTCTTCCCAAATCAACCCCGAGCTTCCCGAAATTCAATACTGACCATGCGTACAAGTCAAAATACCTGAAATGGAGCTGCTCATGGCCTCAGACTGCTGAATGGCGCGCTAGGGATCAAAATGACCGGTCGGGTCGTTACATTCTCTCCCACTTAAACATACGTTCGTCCTCGAACGTGCTGAGAACTATACTGAAGTAGTTTGAAATCACTGTTTAGCACCTCATGCACCTTCCCGTGCTACCACAACTTAGTTGAGCATATTAGCTCGATCAATTCCGAAGATATTCTCTTTTAGTCAAGCAGATACGCCTCAAAGTCCAATTCTAACATCCGGAACTAAATGTTAGTCCTATTCCTAACATACGATTACCATATCAATCACTACATGCTGTACTTAAACATGATTTCATAACTTTGTTGAATTCACACTTCGCATTACTTACTCGTAGGGCCACAATAACCTTTTTCTGATCAACTTAGTCAAAATCCTACTAATCTGATGCTCCCATTGCACCCCATGACATATACAGGTCTTACTCTAACCTTTACCATACCGCCATGACAGAGGAGATGTACCAACATTCATAATCCACTGCCGAGTCAACAAAACATTAGGTCTATATTCCTGACAAAAACCTTCACCTCATTCTGACCCCAATAATGGTCTTATCTCCATAACATACCTCATATAGCTGGATTGCACAAAATCCTAGATCAAGGGATCTCGTCTCATCCGATACAACTGCTCAGGCGATAAGCCACCCCAAAAATTGTTGAAATCTCATATGATGCTACCATGCGCCAATAGGCCACCAATTCGAATGCAATGCCAAAGGAAAATGAACTCTGGAAGGAAGTACCTAACTCCCGCACTACTACGAACTTTCCTTAGAAAATAGGAAGCAGGACATACAAAATTATCATATAGAAAACTACTCTCAATATCACACTGTTGCAGCGTGCAACCCGATCCACACAGCATAACCATGGCGGCGTGCCACCCGATCCTCACAATATAACCATGGCGGTGTGCCACCCGATCCACACGTAGAACTCACATAAGGAGATATACATCGAGCTAAATTGCCTATTACAACAAGATACCGAATAACGGTCATAAGCATGCTAAGTTCATAATAACATCCCTGAGGGAGCAGATAGCGCTATAGGCTACAAAAATTCAAGCACAACTGAGGTGCGATATACAACCTGAATCTCAAGAGCCATTCTGCTCACATAACATCATCGCCACGCGGACCCTCAACACATGAGAATTTACCAAGCCGTCTCACATCTCATACGGTGCAACACATCATTACCAAGAGTAGTTGATGACAAAATTAGACCCCGACTGTTCCTCCATAGGGAACGCTCGCTGAAACGAACACAACTGGCCTGATATAAAGCCCTATTCACATATAAATCAACCCGCGGATCTCAAGCCGATTTCTGATTGCACCAACTAGGCTAGTAACCTTTCAAAGGTCCATAGTAATTTCCTTTTCCTCATAACACATAAGAAGAACCATCATAACCGGAGCAACCTCCTCAGTTCATAACCCAATAACAAAGTGCCCTCCAGGCATAGATTCTTAAATTAATGATATTACCACAATCCTTATTCCTGGTTTAAATCTTTTAATCAATCGAGTGACTACATGCCACACTTATAACATCTTTCCGTGGGACATGCTCCCACGATCTCCCGAAACACATAACAGGTCCGCACACCTGAACCACTGGCCGCACTAACACTAGAAAGCAATCAAAATCCTTAACCAGGATACAAAGCCTCTCTCACAACACATCGATCTCAGGTGACACTGAAGACAATACCAATTTACTTTAATCATTCAACCATTTCCTTGCTCATCCGAGCCTGTGACATCCTTGTCAACACCGAACTGCAACCTTGACCCTCACTTCAAATTTCCATACCTCTCACCGCACCCAACGTGCCAATACGATAGAACACAATTTTTATCATAACTCCGAAATCATTGAAATTTTAACACTTCATCATATATGAACTTTTCACTTAACTCACCTCAGGAGAATAATAGCAACACACGGGTAAATTCCCATTACCATAGGACATGCAAACTCTAAATAGTGGTCCAAGCCACCATAGCCCTTCTAGAATCTGCTTCCACTTAACAAGTCATAACAGAAGAATGCTTCGGAATAACATCAATTATGGCGGCCGACAAGCCTCACACGTACCGCCACACTTCATACACACAACTTGATCATGCTGAATGAACTGATTACTGGCCCTAATATGCCAATTCAACTATGGATGATTATCCTACCTTCTTCCAATTTATCCTTTCTTGCCTTAGAAATAATACTAACTCTATTCCACACATAACATACTCCATCTACACTCACCTCGAGTGACTTTGAATCACGAGACTAGGCTGTCTCAATTCCCACGAACCATTTCATGTCACTCAAATGCTACACCACAAGTCAAAATATCATAGAAAAATTTGGGCACATTCTCATAAGCTGCTACGACGCTTGATTCTTAACTGTACTCATAGGCTCGAAATTATTGGGCACCACACTTTAACTTTTGAATTCACTAGGACCATTATTGAGAGCCACCCGCTCTGACTTGGCCCCGAATATAATCAACTACCTGAATCTTCTAGCCCGAGAATACCCTTTCGATGAAGCACCTGGTAGAATCACTTCCTTTGAAACCTGTATCTATACAAGGCATAAATCCTGAACCTTTTTCCAAGTCCGAACATGATCCAATAAGGCCAAGCATAACATGCCTTCAACAATTCATTTGCTCAAGTTACCACTTATGGTCTTTTCCTGTAGCTGAAATAACCCACCGATATGCAGATAAACGGAAACCTCACAAGTAGTTAACATGCAACCCAATATTAGGAGGTAGGACTCTCCCACTTAGCTTGAATCCATTATTACACAACTCTGGAACTCACCAGACTCCTTTATCTCTTGTTGACACAACCTTACGCAATCATCTGCCGCAAATTCTCGGAATCTCTCTGTAAATCCCCATCTTTCGTATTCTGAATCATCATCCATTTTCGTACCACCGATCTCTTTGTTAGATAACCAATATAATTCTTTGCAGAAGCTTCGTCAACCACGCGACCGCTAATCCGCTCACGAGAAATAATCCGCCTACGAAAATCACTCCACGACATCTCCCAACGCTGCTGCATGGGGTATAATCACTACGACATCAACAACCTATCCTGAGTCCGAGCTCACTCTCCAGCTGCACAAGTCCATTCACCCCTCGCGGATATCCATTAAATGTACGGCAACATCCTTCCACTTCAAAGTCAAGCTACATCTTTCTTTATTTAAGCGGCTCCTTTCCATTATATTAAATCTCTGACCGCACAAGAATCCCCACTTCAAATTAGATCCGTAGGCCCCAATAGCCAAGTGTCACTATTCTCAAATCGCTCTAAACTTTCCTTAAAGCGCATAGTCACTTATTACCAAGCCCCTACGCAGCTCTGCTGCTCTCTCACTTTGGGCAAACTCACTTCTTTAATCAACTACTCGGCCTGCACTCCCTAAGCCTGGCCTTTTAGAAGTTAAAACTCCGCCTAACCCTCCCATATGTCCTTCTCATCTTTTGCTGCTCAGTCGTTGCCTTAATAAAATTTATCTTCATAGAACTTGAATCCATAATTTGCTACTAACTCCAAACTTCCGAAGATCATCTTTCTCGAATCGTTAACATTTGAAATACTGATCCAATCCTAAACCACCGCATCCGGCGATATCTGATAGTTGCACCTTCGATACTATTTCATGATATCTTGCCCCAAAGGCTAATTATAGGAAATCATAACACCGACAAACTTAATACGTTCACTTAGGATAACAGTACCCCATCATAGGAGAAAAATCCACCACACTTGCAATTACCAAGTCTCATTACTTCCACCGGTCCACATCTGACCATCCTTAGTTCCATTGCCTTCCCCTCTACCGAGAAAAAAAATATATCGAATCTCTTGATTATGCACTGAGCAAACCTCTCTTCAATTCATTCACTGCCTCGACACGTGGGCAAACATTCTACCATCACAACAACATTGCGAAATAATTGTTCATAAGCACCGCGGCAACCTGTTCCTAGCCTCAGAGCCCTCAAAAGTACTGCTACTGGGCTGAAAACATCAAAGGTATAACGACCCGACCGGTCATTTTGAGCCCTAGCATGTCGTTCAGCAGTCTGAGGCCATGAGCAGCTTCATTTCAGGTATTGTTATTTGTTCTCATGGTCGGAATATAAATTCAGAAAGATCGGAGTTAAATTTAAATAAAAACTCTCATTTGAGAAGCTTAAAGTTGAAAGAATGAACTAGGATTGGAATTTTGAGTAAACAACCTCAGAATCAGGATCTAAAGGTTCCATCAGGTTTGTATGATGATTTCAGACTTGGGCGTATGCCCGGATTGGGTTTTGGATAAACCGGGAGTGTTTTGGCGTCTATTGTGGAAGTTAGAATTTTAGAAGTAACTTCTTAAGTTTGGGTTGAAGTGTATTTCAGTGTTATCAATGTTCTTTTGGGATTCCTAGACTGGGAGTAGCTCCATATGGTGATTCTGGAGTTGGGAGTGCGATCGGAAGTGAATTCGGAGGTCCGTAGATTATTTTGAAGCCATTTGGCTAAAGATAGAAATTTGAAAGTTTTTGAGAAGTTTGACCAGAAGTTAACTTTTTAATATCGAGGTCGGAATCCGATTTTGGAAGTTGGAGTAGGTCCGTAATGTCAAATATGACTTGTGTGCAAAATTTGAGGTCAATCGGACATGATTTGATAGGTTTAAACATCGAAAGTAGAAGTTTGAAAGTTCAAAGTTCATAAAGCTTGGATTGGAGGTCGATTCATGGTTTTAGCGTTGTTTGATGTGATTGGAGGCCTCGAGCAAGTCCATAATGTGTTATGGGACTGGTTGGTATGATTGGTTGGGGTCTCGGGGGCTTCAGGTGGATTCCGAATGGTTAACGGATCGAATTTGGGTTAAAAACTGTTGCTGGTATATGGTTTCCTTCTTCGCGAACGAGAAGCAAGTCTCGCGAACGCGAAGAGGAAAATAGGAGGCTTCAGGTTTTGTCCTTTGCAAACGCGAAAAGGAAGTCGCGAACGTAGAGGGGCGGGCTGAGCTGCCGCGCGAACGCGAGGAAGGGATCGCGAACGCGTAGAAAGAAAAGGTGGGCCTGGGGTCTTTGGCCTATGCGAACACGAAGGTCTGGGTGACTGGCCTTCGCGAACGCGAATAAGGGCGGACCTGGGCTGGGCAGAATGTTTAAAAATCGGGATTTGAGTTCATTTCACCCATTTTTCATGGCTTGGGGGCGATTTTTGGAGAGCTTCAAAGAAGGATTTCGTCATCTATGTTAAGGTAAGTTATCCCCACCACTCTTGAGTTGAATATATCAATTATATATGACATTAAGCATAGAAATTAGAGTAAATATTGAGGTTTTGGTTGAAAACCTAGAAAACTATAATCTTGGATTTTAGCCACGATTTTGAGTATGGAATTAAGAAAAAGTAATTTATTTGAGTCCCTAAGGTCATGGGTAACCTTTATATCTGAAAAAATATGGATTCCGAGCATGTGGGCCAGAAGGCATTTTGGTCATTTCACTAAGAGGAATTGGGAATTTGTATAATCTGAATTGTTAACAAGTATTTAAGCATATTCTCATTAGTTTGTTGTTAATTAACTAGTTTTGGTGCATTGTGCATTGGTTCAAACCTTCGAAAGAATGTAGAATGCCGGTTTTGGGTCTTCGGAGCAAGGTGAGTCTCCTTTCTAATCTTGTGAGGGGGAATTTACCCCATAGGTGAAGTAATTGATTATGTGTTCCTATTTGTGGGGGATACGTATGCACGAGGTGACGAGAGTCCGTGCGTAGATACTATTATGCTATTGTTCGGGTAGTTAGGACCCAAAAGCACGTTGTACGTGGATTAATTGTGAATCCATTGGCAGCTTGAATTTCTTAACTCACATCGAATTAGTAAGTAAATTTCTAAAATGATTAAACTTCATTTCTTAAATTGTCAAAAGGAGAATTGGTTTTATTTGAATAAATATTCCCCGATAAGTTCTTATTTGACTGATTGAGCATGTATTTTATGTGTGCCTACGTCGTATGGATGATTCGCGAGCAGGATATATGTTTATTTATGGAACGGGTCGAACGCCTCGGTGAGAATAGATGCATCTATGATTCGTGCCGCTCGACCCTCGGCAGTGCACAATTTACATTTCTGTTGGAGCGGGCCGTCGACCTCGGCATGATTTGCGCATGTTTATCTGTTACTTGAAAATTGTAAATGTGGAATTGGCCCTACGTGGCTTGATATAAACTGATAAGATAATAAAGAACAGACTTTAGAAGCCCTTGATTTATTGTTGAAGGTGTTTACCTGTTTTTCTGGCTTCACAATCAGAACTTCTATACAAATCCATGATTATCCTCGCACTTATAGAATATTGCTAATTGACCTCTAGTGAGTGTCGGAGTTGGCCATCCCGTCTCTACCCCTTCGGGATTAGGCGGGATACTCACTGAGTACACGTTGATTATGTACTCATACTACACTTTTTTGCTTTTTGTTGCACAGGTATATATACCTCTAGCAGCCTATTGGGCGTAGCAGCATGGATGACGCTGGGACTAGGTGAGCTGCATCATTCGAGGTGGTCGCAACTAGGGTAGTCCCTTCCAGTGTATTGTATTTACTTTCCATCCACTATATTCCAGACGGATGTTGTATTTTATTTCTTTTATCAGTAGTTGCTTATGTACTTGTGACACCGGGTTTCTGGTTCAACGGATTTGTACTAATTGTTGATATTTAAATTTGAATTTAAGTAGTGAACTTTTATTTATAAAAAATGAAAGGAAAAACCTTATATTTTCAAAAGTATTAAAAGAGGATTTAATTAATAATTCTTGTTGGCTTGCCTGACAGAGGTGTCCAGCACCACCATGACCCTTAGTGGATTTTGGGTCATGACAACATGGTATCAGAGCACTAGGTTCCCGTCGGTCTCATGAGTCATGAACAAGTCTAGTAAAGTCTCGCGGATCAGTACAAAGACAACTGTACTTATCCTCGGGAGGCTACAAGGCTGTTAGGAGTACTTCCCTTCTTGATTTACTTTTTGTGCGGTTCGATTCCTTTGAGGCTTATGCTTTTGATTCCCTCCCACTCAATCTTACGCGAGCACTTGTCATAAATCAAAAATTGAAGGATTGTAATGGCACTACAAATGTGGTGTAGGGTGATTCTCCCGGTACAGTTCATTGGACTATTATAGTCATATTTCGGAGGGATATTATATTGTTTTAGCTCAGTAACAGAACTTCTAAGAGCCTTGAGGCTAGGCACAGGTTGCCATGATGCTTATGAGTGATTATTCTGTAGTGTTGTTGTGATGGTAGGGTGTTTGCCCATGTGCCAGGGCAGTGGATGAATTAAAGGGAGGTTTTACTTAGTGTGTAATCAAGGGATTCAGTATTTCATTCCCGGCAGGGGAAAGTCAAACGAACTGAGGATGGTCAGAAGTGGACTGGTAGAAGTAGTGAAACATGGTAATTTCGAACGTGGTGAAGTTCTCCTCTATATGGGGGTGCTGTTGTCCTAATTGAACGCTTTAAGTTTGTCGATGTTATGATCTGCTACAATTCGCCTTTATGGTAGGATATTGTGAAATAATATCGGAGGTACAACTATCAGATATCACATGATGCGGTGGTTCAAGATCGAATCAGAATTTCTAATATTGATGGCTCGATAAAGATGAACTTTGGAAAGGTTTAAAGTTAGCAGCAATGGTGGAATCAAGATCCATGAAGGTATATTTCATTTAAGGCAACAATTGGGCAGCAAAGTATGAAGAAGGATAGGTGGGAAGTTTCAGGTGGTGTTTAAAACTTCTAGAAGGCCAAGTATGAGGAGCAAGGTCGAGGGGTTAATTAAAGAGATGAGTTCCGCCAAAGTGGGAGAGTGGCGAGGGTTGCATATGGGCTTGGTAGTAGGATGACTACACGCCTTAAAGAGAGTTTGGATCGAATTGGGGAATTTAATGATTGGTGATTAGAGTCTGCGGGTATGATGTCAAGTATGGGCTATTATGCGGCAGAAGATTGATATGGCGGAAAGGAGCTGCTTGAAATGGAGGAGGGTGCAGCATAACCCTAAATTTGGAAGGATGTTGCCGTGCATTTAATTTATGTCCGCGAGGGGCGAATGGACTTGTGCAACTGAAAAGTGAGCTCAGACACAGGATGGGCTATTGGTGTCATAGTGAATGTACCCCGTGCAGCGGCATGGGAAGATGTCGGGAGGTGATTCCCCTAGGTGGGTTATTCCCCGTGAGCAGATTAGCGGTCGCGTGGTTGGTGAAGCTTCTGCAAGGAATTATATTAGTTGTTCAACAAAGAGATCGGTCGTGCGAATGTGGATGAAGACTCAGAATATGACAGATGGGGATTTACAGGAAGATCCCGAGAGATTTTGATAATTGGTGGCGCGAGGTTAAGTCAATAAGAGGTAAAAAGGTCGGGCGAACTCAAGAATGGTGAAATGATGGCTTCAAGCCAAGTGGGAGAGTCCCACCACTTATGATTGGGCTGTATGATTAACTACTTGCGTGATTTTTGGTTATTAGCATATCGATGGTGTGAGCACGTGATTTTTCCCCTATATATGAATTATTCCCAAAAATTCAAACAAAAATGATGCCTTTCATTATTTTATAATTTTTTGTGAATTTTTGTGTTATTTTCTGGTGATTGTTGCATTTTTATCTGTGAATTTTAATTCATATGAAAAATACAAAAATACATTTGCATTTAGGATCTAATTTCATATTTTAGGATTAATTAGGGGTTAATTTATTTTAGAACAAAATATGAAGAAAATAATAAAAATAGTTCACTTTTGCATTTTAATTGTTTAATTGTGAATTCGTTGCGAAGTAGATTTTAAACAATTTTAGGATTTAATTAGGACTTTATTTTAATTTTTACATTTTAATACAATCAGAAAAATACAAAAAAATAATATAAAATGAAAACAAAAAGTAAATAAAAAGTAAGAATAGAAAACATTTGTAAAGGGGGAAAAGTGGTCTTGTTAAAATGCCCAATTGGGCTGTTTTTGAATTAATCATACCCAGAACCAAACAGACCAAGCCTAAAGACCATATCACCCGCCCAGGCCTAGCACCCCTCACCCGGTCTGTCCCATTAAATGGCCAAACGACGACGTTTCGTAGATTTAATCAGGGCCTTTGATTTTTTATCTAATGGATGAGATCGTCCTAGGATAGTCAGTATATAACTGTCCGATTGCCCCCCCCAACCCTCAACTCATCGTCCCAAACCACCCCTCACAGACCTTGTGTAATGCCACCTATTGCCGCCAGCTCCAAACGCTGCCACCGGCGGCCCACCTCCAAACGCCACCAAAATAATACCATAGAACCCTCTTTCTCTCCTCTTTCTAACCCCCAACTTAGTTTTTCTCGAATCCCACCCCAGGCCGTCGAATCTTGAATCGAAATATTCCGGCCAAGGCACAAAGTTGTCCAAATCCGACCAAATTCACACCATAGGCTCTCCTTACCACCCTCTTCCCAAACCTTCAATTAGTTTTCTTCGAATCATCCTCAAGCGTCTCAAATATTAAATCGAAGTTGGCCGAAAAACCCTAAATTCTCCAAAATCGGCCAAATAGGTACTGCATGGTTCTCTCATTCTCCTCGTAAAGAATTCACCATTGGCAAGGGTCAAAATCACCAAGTTTGTTTGAATTCGGAAGTCTTCGAGCCGTTTCAGTGAGTTTCGAGTTTTGCCATTTTCCTTTGTTTAATCTTTTCTCTTTGTTTCTGTGTTCATGATTCGTTAATATCTGGTTAATTTCCATTGTTAGTTTTGATTAATTTTGCTATGATTTTTTTTCGGCATAATCGATTAGTTGATTCTTGTTTGTTCGATTTTGATTTTAGTTTGATTATTAGGTTAGAATGCGTTTTATGTTGATTCAATATTGGTTTTGTTCATGAAATTGCGCTAATTTAGTTTTAGACATTAGTTTACCCTTGCTTTGATAATCTTTAATCAGTTTTGTTTAAGTTTGATTGACTTTAACTTGTTGATGATTGTTAATCTGTTTTGCGGTCCAAGAACCGCAGATGCGGTTATGACAGAAGCAGCAACCTCAAGCCTTCCCAAATTTCATTGTCGATCCGTTAGCCACCCGGAATCCACCTGAGGCCCCCGGGGCCCCAACCAAAACTACCAACCAATCCCAAAACACACTACGGACTTGCTCGAGGCCTCAAATCATATCAAACAATGCTAAAACCATGAATTACACCCCGATTCAAGCTTTATGAGCTTTGAAACTTCCAACTTCTACTTCTGAAGTTTAAACATATCAAATCATGTCCGATTGACCTCAAATTTTGTACACAAGTCATATTTGACATTACGGACCTACTCCAACTTCCGGAATCGGATTCTGACCCCGATATCAAAAAGTCCACTTCCGGTCAAACTTCTCAAAAACCTTCAAATTTCTATCTTTAGCCAAATGGCTTCAAAATGACCTACGGATCTCCGAATTCACTTCTGATCGCGCTCCCAACTCCAAAATCACCATACGGAGTTACTCCCAGTCTCGGAACACCAAACGGGCATTGATAACACTGAAATGCACTTCGAGCCAAACTTATGAAATTCCTTTTAAAATGCTAACTTCCACAATAGGCGCCAAAACACTCCCGGGTTATCCAAAACCCAAACGGGGCACACGCCCAAGTCTGAAATCATCATACGAACCAGCTTGAACCTTCAGATCCTAATTCCGAGGTCGTTCACTCAAAATTCCGATCTTATTTCATTTCTTTCAACTTTAAGCTTCCGAAGTGAGAATTCTCTTACCAAATCAACCCCGAACTTCTCGAAATTCAATACCGACCACGCGTACAAGTAACAATACCTAAAATGGAGCTGCTCATGGCCTCAGACTGTTGAATGACATGCTAGGGCTCAAAACGACCGGTCGGGTCGTTATAGGGTGATTTGATTTTGGTCCGAACCTCGTGTTTTGACCAAGCGGGTTCCGTGTCGATTTTTGAGTTTTTGGGAAGAATGATGGAAAAGCTATAATTAGGTTTGGGTTCGAATTGTTATGCATTATTTGATGTTATGAAGTCATTTATGTATAGATACAATTAAATTGGAGCCGAATTCGAAAGAAAGCGGTTATTGAGGATTGAATTGGCCATGGAAGTTTGAGGTAAGTGTTTGGTCTAACCTTAGCTTGAGGGATTAGGAGTTGAGTCCTATTTGCTATGTGGTAATTGTCAAGTACGACGTATAGGCATGGTGACGAGTATATATACATTGGTGTCTAGCATGACTGTGAGTCTTGATTTCGTTGTATTCCTCTTGCCTTGATGATGATTCCTATTTATTATGAAACGCCTGTGAAAGAAAATTGTGACCTATGAACATCTAGGAGCATTGGCTCAAGTTGTATTACAATTATGGAAGTATATGAAATGATTGAACCCTTTGGAGCATTGACTCAAGTGGTAAAGTGAGATATGAAATAAAAGTGAAAGAAAGAGAAAGAGTATATAAATTTTTCCCTTGACGGGATATTGTTGCTTATTGATTATTTTCCCTTTCCGGGACGTTGAGATTATTGATGTTGTACCCTTGCTGGGATTTAACTGTTTAATTGTGCTCCCTTCCGTGATTTCTATTATTATTTTATTTATTCCCTTGCCCCTTGTTTGTGATTGTTATTTGGGTGAGGAGGAGTGTTAAAGCACGAAGGGTGATGCCGTGTATTATTTGTTTATTGTGAGGAAAGAGTGTAAAGCACGAAGGGTGATGTCGTGCAATGTTTTCTTATTGTGAGGAAAGAGTGTAAAGCACGAAGGGTGATGTCGTGCCGTAAAATGTACCATTCCGTGCCGACTCTATTGATTATACATGAGGAAAGAGAGTAAAAGCACGAAGGGTGATGCCGTGCACGTTTTATTATATCATTACTTGGTGAGGATGAGAGTAAAAGCACGAAGGGCGATGTCGTACACTTACTACTTTCTGATTCTTTATTGATGTCTGAGTTGTGTAGTTTCTTTCTTTACTGGTTGACTTTTACTTGGAATTGTTACTTCCC
>MU732943.1:11478-21989 GCA_026770625.1 Nicotiana glauca | reverse complement strand
TTGAGGTGAGTAATAGATGTAGATGATGACCTGAGGGTTTGAAACCCCGGTATATCACACTGTGACGCTATATTGAGGCGAGACACGTACTCTACGGTGAGTGTTGGGTCGATTGTGATTGGGGACTATGGCTTAGTCCTACCGAATGATGTTCGTACTGTGTTATTGGCTAGAGATTAGTTGACAAACCTCCTACTTGGATGGTTATGGTTATATTTGGGCTGTATGCTGATTATTTGGATCCCACAGGAATTATTATCACTGTTTCCATGATGTTGGCATGTTTTCATGTTATCATTCCTGAGTTAAACATTGTCTTGAAATGGCTAGTAAATTCTAAGGTTTTAACCACTTAACTTATAATTTCTGATAATTGGAACTGAAATTGGTAAGTTTGACTGTGCCCGTGTGGCTTGCATGCATATAATTGGACTGATTGTGGATCGGGTTGTACGTCGCATCGAATGTTACGATGATATTGCGCTTGGGCTGTTAGGAGCCCCTCCAGAGTCTGAACCCCCACAGTGAGCACGGGTACCCAAATGGATCGGGCTGTACGCCGCAGCGGTCATGTGCATTTGCATTGCAGCCATGCATTGATATCTATCCGCTTTATCTATCTCTACTTGTTGTTATTACACTGTTAAATGTGTAGGAGTACTGGTTTTAGCTTCATATTGTTGTATTTTCAGGATTTCTTACTATCAGTCATTATACATGTCTATTACCGCTGAGTTAGAAGTACTCACTTTACTCCTTGCACCATGTGTGCAGATCCAGGTACCTCGGGAGTTTAGCTGAGCTTTTGCTGTCTTCAGAGCATTTTCGGAGTTGTCGGGGTAGCTGCCTGACGTCCGCAGGACCCGACTCCTCCCCTATCCCTTTTATTATCTTTCCGCAGTTTTGAAACTATGTATTATTGGAGTCTTATTACACTGTATCGTTAGAGGCTCTAGACTCATGACCCCCAGGTCTTTGGGAGTTTATTCCGTATTATCATGATATTCAGCTTATTTCTATCTATCAGTTTATACTTTAAGCTTTATTGCTGTTATTGATATTCAAATAATTGGTTTTGAGCTTCATGCTCGGGTTGAGAGTGTAAATGGTCGGGCTTGCCTAGCAGTCTTGTTGGGCGCCATCACGATCGGGATTGGGGTCGTGACATTAACGGATCAAATTTGGAAGTTGAAGAATGGCTGAAGGGTCTAATTGCTGGTATTTCCGCTTCTGCGGAAATGGTACCGCAGAAGAGACGAAGGAACCGTAGAAGTGGTTGGGAGTGAAAGGAGCAGGGACCGCATATGCGGTCAGAAATCCGCAGAAGCGGAGCCGCAGAAGCCGCTAGGAAGACCGCAGATGCAAATTTTGGTGAGGAAAGCTGGGACCACAGATGCGGTCAGGGAGCCGCAGATGCTGGACTGCACCTGCAAAAAAGGAAGCGCAGAAGCTGAATCTGGGCAGCTTGGGAAGGAGCCGCAGAAGCGGCATTTTAACTGCATAAGCGGAACCGCATAAGCGAAAATAATTCCGTAGAAGCAGAAACAACTCGGGTGTAATGTATGTTTAAAAATCGTGATTTGAGTTCATTTCTCTCATTTTTCATGGCTTGGGCGATATTTGGGGGACTTAAGAGGGGATTTTCATCATCAATGATAAGGTAAGTTATCCCCACCTATTTTGAGTTGAATACATCAATTATGTATGGATTTGGGCATGAAAATTAGTATAAAAATTGAGGTTTTGGTGGAAAACCTAAAAAATTATATTCTTGGTATTTAGCCATGATTTTGGGTAGGGAAATTAGTGAAAATTATATATTTGATTTCCTAAGGTCTTGGGTAATCTTTATCTTCAAAAAATTTCAGATTCCGGGCACGTGGGCCCGAGGGCGTTTTGGTCAACTTTTCGATCGGAGTTAGGAATTGCTATAAATTAGATTGTAATGAATAATTGAGCATATATTAATGGATATGCATAATCGTTGGCTAGTTTTGGAGCGTGGTGCATAAATAAGAGTTTTTGGAAGGGCGTGTAATGCTGGTGTGGATCTTCGGAGCGAGGTGAGTCTCCTTTCTAACCTTGTAAGAGGGAATTGTCCCCATAAGTGAAATAATTGATTATGTGCTCCTATTTGTGTGGGCTACGTACGCACGAGGTGACGAGAGTCCGTGCANTAACTGGATCTGAACCTCATTTTCTTAAATTGTTAAAAGAGAATTAGCTTTGCTTTGAATAATTGCCCCATGTTGGCTTCTTGATTGAATGTCTCTATATGTTTATTTTGGAACGGGCCGAATGCCTCGGTAGATTAAATAGATACATCTATAGGCGCACCGTCGACCCTCAACAAGTGCACATTTCTTTTCTGTTGGGGTGGGCCATCGCCTCGGCATGATTTGCTCATGATTTATATATCGTTGCCTGATAGTTTTATACACTGATGCTACCTTCCATGACTTGATATAAATTGATAAAATAAAGAAGTGTAAATCTTGAAAATCCTTTATTATTTATTGAAGGTGTATTGCCTGTTTACCAGCTTTGTGAGTTAGAACCGATACATAAAATCCCTGATTTCTTCACTCACTTAGTATATTATTATTGGACCACTAGTAAGTTTCAAAGTTGACCATCTAGTCTCTACTTTTTCGAGATTAGACGGGATACTCATTGAGTACACGTTGATTACGTACTCATACTTCACTTCTGTACATTTATTTTGCACAGGTATATGCATCTCTAGCAGCCTACTGGGCGTAGCAGCACGGAGAATTCTGGACTAGGTGAGCTGCATTGTTCGAGGCGACCCGCAGCTAGTGTAGTTCCTTTCAACATTTTTATATTTATTCTCTGTCCACTGTATTTCAGACAGATGCTGTATTTTTGTTTCCTTATCAATAGATGCCTTGCACTTGTGACACTGAGTTCTGGGATGGTTTTCAAAAGATATGTACTAATAGTTATTGCTTAATTTGAATTGAAGTAGAGACTGTTTTAATTATGAAAAATGGAAGGAAAACTCCTAGAATTTCAAAGTTATTAAAAGAGGATTTAATTTATAATTTAGTTGGCTTGCCTGACAGAGGTGTTCGGCGCCACCACGACCCTTAGTGGATTTTGGGTCGTGACAACATGGTATAAGAGCACTAGGTTCCCGTCGGTCTCACGAGTCATGAGCAAGTCTAGTAGAGTCACGCGGATCGGTACAGAGACTTCTGTACTTATCCTCGGGAGGTTACAGGGCTGTTAGAAGTACTTTCCTTCTTGATTTCCTTATCGTGCGGTTCAATTCCTTTGAGGCTTATGCCTTTGATTTCTTCCTACTCAATCTTACGCGAGCGCTTGTTATAAATCGAAAATTGAAGGATTGTAATGGCACTACAAATGTGGTGTTGGATGATTCTCCTGGTATAGTTGGTTGGACTATTATAATCGCCTTTTGGAAGGATATTCTAGTGTTCAGCTCAGTAACAGAACTTCTAAGAGCCTTAAGGCTAGGCAAAGGTTGCCACGATGCTTATGACCGATTATTCCACAGTAGTGTTGTGATGGTAGTATATTTGCCCATGTGATGGGCAGTGAATGACTTGAAGGGAGGTTTACTCAGTGTGTAATCAAGGGATTCGGTATTTTATTCCCGGTATGGGAAAGATAGTCGGACTAAAGATGGTTGGATGTGGGCTGGTGGAAGTGATGAAATGTGGTAATTGCAAGCGTGGTGGAGTTATCCTCTATGTTGGGGTGTTGTTATCCTAATTGGACGTATTAAGTTTATTGGTGTTATAATCTGCTACAATTCGCCTTTATAGCAGGATATTGTGAAATAGTATTGGAGATACGACTGTCAGATATCGCATGGTGCGGTGGTTTAGGATTGAATCAGTATTTCAAATGTCGACGGTTCGAGAAAGATAACCTTTGGAAAGTTTAAAGTGAGTAACAAATTGTGGATTCAAGTTCCAGGAAGATACATTTTATTAAGGCAACAACGGAGCAGCAAAAGATGAGAAAACATGTGGGAAGTTTCAGGCGGAGTTTTGAACTTCTAAAGGGCCAGTTACATGAAGCGTAGGTCGAGCAGTTGATTAAAGGATCGAGTTTTCCCAAAGTGGGAGAGTGGCGGAGCTATATAGGGCTTGGTAAATAGAAGACTATGCGCCTTAAGGAGAGTTTGGAACGATTTGAGAATACTGGTGCTTGGTTATTGGGGCCTACGGGCCTAATTTGAAGTAGGGATTCTTGTGCGGTCGGAGATTTAGTATAACGGAAAGGAGCCGCTTAAATAAAGAAGGATGCAACATAAAATTTGAATTGGAAGGATGTTGTTGAACATCTAAATGATGTCCACGAGGGGTAAATGGACCTGTGTAACTGGAGAGTGAGCTCAGACTCAGGGAGGGTCATTGATATCGTAGTAATTGTACCCTGTGTAGCAGTGTGGGAAGATAACGGGGAGAGTTTTCTATAGGGGGGGTTAACCAAGTGAGCAAGTTAGCAGTCGCGTGGTTAGCGAGGCTTTTGTGAAGAATTTTATCGGTTATGTAGCAAAGAGATCGGTCATGCAAATGTAGTGGGCGAATCAGAGTATAAAAGAATGGGGTTTTGCAGAAAGAATCCGAGAATTTTTGCGGTTAATCGTGCAAGGTTATGTCGATGGAAGCTATTGAATCTTGGTGAATTCCAGAGTTATGAAATAATGGCTTCAAGCTAAGTGGAAGAGTGCCACCTCTTATGATGGGGTTGCAGAGTTAACTGCTCGCGAGGTTTCAGGTTATTAGCATATTGTTGGGCTATTTCAGCTACGGGGAAAGACCATGAATAGTAATCTAGGCAAACAAATTATTAAGGATAGGTTATTTTTGGCCTTATTGGATCATACTCAGCCTTGGGGGAAAGATTCAGGGTTTTTCCTTGTGCATATGCGGGTTCCAAGGGAAGTGATTCGGCGGGTTCTTTGCCAAGGGGATACTCGTGTGATGGGAGACTCATGGAGTTGATTATATTCGGGGCCTAGTCAGAGCGGGTGGCTCTCAACAACGGTCATGGTAAATTTATGAGATGAGGCGTGATGCCTAATTTTTTCAACCATATAACTACGGGTAAAAGAATCAAGCTTGTTAGCAGCCTACGAGAAGAGGCGCAGGATGATCTGTGATATTTTGGCTTGCAGTGTGGCATTTGGGAGGTACGGAATAATTCGTGGGATTTGAGACGGCATAGTCTCGTGATTCAAGGTCACTCGGAATAAGTGCAGATGGACGAATGTAGTTGGTATTATTTCTAAGGCAATCAAGGATAAATTGGAAGAAGATAGATTGATTAGCCATAATTTAGTTGGCATATTGGCGGTAGAGATCAGCTCTTTCAGCGTGATTAAGTTATGCAAGTGATCTGTGGTGGTGCGTACAAGGCTTGCCAGCCACCGTAATTGATATTATTCTGAAGCATTCTACAATTATGGCTTGTTATGTGGAAGCAGATTTCGAAAGGGCTATGGTGGCTTAGACCACTACTTAGATGTTTGCATGTTCTACGGTTATGAGCATTCACCTGTGTGTTGCTATGATTCTCCTAAAGTGAGTTCAGTGAAAAGCTTTGATGTGATGAAGTATTAATCTATTAGCAATTTTGGGATGATGACAAAGAATCGTGTTCCACTATTCATGGGCATGTCGGGAGCAACGAGTAATATGAATTTGAAATGAGAATCAAAGTTGCAGTTCGGTGTGGACAAAGATGTCACAAGCTCGGATGAGTGGGAAAAGAGTTTCGGTGTTTAAGTAAGTTGGGATTGCCTTCAACGCCACCTGACATTGGTGTTTTGTAAAGAGGTCTTGTATCATGGTTAATGATTCTTGATCGCTTTTCAGTGTTAGTACGGTCGATGAGTTGGAGGTAAGACCTAGTTAATTGTTATGGTAGATCATGGGAGTGTGTTCCACAGGAAGATTGCATAAATATGGCACGTAGGCACTTGATTGATTAAAGATCTAGACCAAGTATAAAGAATTGTGATGATATCGTTAAATTGAGAATGGATGCCTGGAGGGAAATCAGATTCTGAGTTGTGGACTGTACTCCGGTTATGATGGTTGTACTTGTGTGTTATGAGAAGAGGGAAATCAGTATGGACCTTTGAAAGGTTATTAGCTTAGTTTGATATGATCAGGATCGACTTAAGGTCGGGGGATGGATTTAAATGTGAATTTGGGCTCTATGTCAGGCCAGTTGTGTTCATTTCTGTAATGCGCTCCTTATGGAGTAGTTAGGGTGTTATTTCGTTGTCAGATAATCCATGTAGTGATGCATTGCGCCGTGGGAGTTATGAGACGGCTTGAGAAATTATTTATGTCTTGAGGATCCGCGTAGAAATGATGTGTATGAGCAATGGATCTTGTAGATTTAGATTGTATATCTTACCTCCATTGTTCTTAGGTTTTGTAGCTTATGGAGCTATATGTTCCCTCGGGGATGTTATTATGCATTTAGCATGCTTATGACCGATATTCGGTATTTTGTTGTAATGAGAAAATTTGGCTCGATGTGCATCTCCTTATGTGAGTTCTATGTGTGGATCGGGTGGCACGCCACCATGGGTATGTTATTTAGATCGGGTGGCATGCCGCCATGGGTATGTTATTTAGATCGGGTTTCACGCCACAACAGTTTGATGTTCAGTACAGTTCCCTTATTTGCCTTTATGTGTTCTGTTTCCCATTGTCCGAGGGAAGCTCGTTCTAGCTGTGAGCCCGCGTCGCATGTATGATTCGCGAGCGGGGTGTCCGTTTAACATGTTTCCCGCGTCGCATGTATGATTCGCGAGCGGGGTAATTAGATCTCCTTTTCAAAGTTCGTTTCCTTTTGTATCACATTCTAATTGGTAGCCTATTGGCACATGGTAGCGTCATATGGGACTTTTGATTGTGTTCGAGGTGGCTTGTTACCTGAGCAGTTCGTACTGGGTGAGATGACATTATTGGATTTAGGACCAGTGCAATTTGATTATATGAAGTGTATTATGGAGATAAGGCCATTATTTGGTCTTGTATGAGGTGATGGTTTTGTCAGGGGTATAGATCTAATGATTTGTTGACTCGGCAGTTGGTTATGAATTTCGGCACATCTCTTCCGTCGTGGTGTTATTGTAAGAATTAGAGAAAAACCTATGTAGGTCATGAGGTTCAATGGGAGCATCAGATTCGTGGAATTTCGATTAATTCGATCAGAATGGTTATTGTGGTCCTATGAGTAAAGGGAGGCAAAGTGTGAATTCAGCAAAGTTATGCAGTCACGTTTGGGCACATCGTGTAGCTATTGATATAATGAGCGCATGTTGGAAACATGCCTAGCATTGAGTTTCGTATGTTCGAATTGGAATTTGAGGCGTATCCGCTTGAATAAAAGAGAATATCTTCAAAATTGATAGAGCTAATGTGCTCAACTAAATTGTGGTAGCACGAGAAGGTGCATGAGAAGTTAAAAAGCGATTTCAGACCGTTCCAGTGCAATTCTCAGCACGTTCGAGGACGAACGTATGTTTAAGTAGGAGAGAATGTAACGACCCGACCGGTCGTTTTGAGCTCTAGCACATCGTTCAGAGGTATGAGGCCATGAACAGCTTCATTTCAGCTATATCGACTGGTGCATATGGTCAGAATTGAAATCCAGGAAGATCAGAGTTAAATTTAAATGAAAATTCTCATTTCAGAAACCTTAAGTTGGGGAAAATGGCTAAGAATGGAATTTTGATTAATCGATCTCGGAATCAAGATCCGAAGGTTCCAGCAGGTTTGTATGATGATTTCAGACTTGGGTGTATGCCCGGATCGGGTTTTGGATAACCCAAGAGTGTTTTGGCCCCTATTGTGGATGTTAGCATTTTAGCAGAAATTTCATAAGTTTGGTTTGAAGTGCATTTTAGTGTTATCGATGTCCGTTTGGAATTCTGAGACTCAGAGTAGCTCCGTATGGTGATCCTGGAGTTGGGAGCGCGATCGGAAGTGAATTCGGAGGTCCGTAGGTCATTTTGAAGCCATTTGGCTAAAGATAGAAATTTGAAGGTTTTTGAGAAGTTTGACCGGAAGTGGACTTTTTGATATCGGGGTCGGAATCAGATTCTGAAAGCTGGAGTAGGTCCGTAATGTCAAATATGACTTGTGTGCAAAATTTGAGGTCAATCGGACATGATTTGATAGGTTTAAACATCAGAAGTAGAAATTTGAAATTTAGAAGTTCATAAAGCTTGAATCGGGGTGTAATTCATGGTTTTAGCATTGTTTGATACGATTTGAGGCCTCGAGCAAGTCCGTAATGTGTTTTTATATTGGTTGGTAGGTTTGGTTGAGGTCCTGTGGACCTCGGGTGGATTCCGGATGGTTAATGGATCAAATTTGGAAGTTGAAGAATGGCTGAAGGGTCTGGTTGCTGGTATTTCCGCTTCTGTGGAAATGGAACCACAGAAGCAGCCCCGCAGAAGCGAGGAAGGAATTGCAGAAGTGGTTGGGAGTGAAGGGAGCAGGGACCGCATATGCAGTCAGGAATCCGAAGAAGCGGAGCCACAGAAGCGGCCAGGAAGACCACATATGCGAATTTTGGTGAGGAAAGTTAGGACAGCAGATGCAGTCAGGGAGCCGCAGATGCGGGACCGCACCTGTAGAAAAGGAAGCACAGAAGCGGAAGCTGGGCGGCTTGGGAAGGAGCCGCAGAAGCGGCATTTTAACCGCATAAGTGGAACTGCATAAGCGGAAATAATTCCGCAGAAGCTGAAACATCTAGGGCAGAATGGATGTTTAAAAATCGTGATTTGAGTTCATTTCTCTCATTTTTCATGGCTTGGGCGATTTTTGGGGGAGCTTCAAGAGGGGATTTGCATCATCAATGATAAGGTAAGTTATCCCCACCTATTTTGAGTTGAATACATCGATTATGTATGGATTTGGGCATGAAAATTAGTATAAAAATTGAGGTTTTGGTGGAAAACCTAGAAAATTATATTCTTGGGATTTAGCCACGATTTTGGGTAGGGAAATTAGTGAAAATTATATATTTGAGTTCCTAAGGTCTAAGGTAATCTTTATCTTCGAAAAATTTCGGATTCCGGGCACGTGGACTCGAGGGCGTTTTGGTTAACTTTTCAATCGGAGTTAGGAATTGCTATAAATTAGATTGTAAGGAATAATTGAGCATATATTAATGGATTTGCGTAACCTTTGGCTAGTTTTGGAGTGCGGTGAATCAATTAGAGTCTTCGGAAGGGTGTGTAATGCCGGTGTGGATCTTTGGAGCAAGGTGAGTCTCCTTTCTAACCTTGTAAGAGGGAATTGTCCCCATAGGTGAAATAATTGATTATGTGCTGATATTTACGGGGGCTATGTACGCACGAGGTGACGAGAGTCCGTGCGTAGCTACTATTATGCTATTGTCCGGGTAGTCTAGGACCCAAAAGCATGATATACTTTGAATATTTGTAATCTTATGGATAGTTGAATTGCTTTGTCACGACCCGAATTTCCCACCATCGGGAGTCGTGATGGCGCCTACTAGTGGGAGCTAGGCAAGCCAACTCTTACTTACGTTTCCATTACTACCAGATGTCTCATTTTAAAAAAATTAGAAATAATAATATGATTGTAGCGAAATAAATAAATATGGAGGAAGACTTAACAAATTTTACTAAATGCGATACGAAAATCCAAACACAACGCACTACCCAAGAACTGGTGTCACAACACTCACGAACTTCTAAGAATAATACACAAAACTGTCTGAAAGAATATAAAACTGTTTATCTCGAATACATGAGATAACAGACCGAAAAGTAAAGATAGAGGAGACAACGGGTCCTGCGGACGCCTGCAAGGCTACCTCAAAGTCTCGGTGATTGGAATGCTAACAATCGCACTATTGTCGCTGCTGCTGTCTGTAACCTGTATCTGCGCAAAAAGAGCGCAGAGTGTAGCATCAGCACAACCGACCCCATGTGCTGGTAAGTGTCTAGCCTATCCCGGCGAAGTAGTGACAAGGCTAGGACCAGGCACCCACATAAACCTGTGTAGTTCAAAATATATACATACACAACAAAATAGCAGGAAAGAATATTTAAAAAGGGAAAACATACTCTGGGGTAGCAGCAGAATATAATATCAGAAAATAATATGAGTAATGGAACAAAATTCACTTTCAAGTGTCAATTCATCTTGTTGCGGCGTGCAACCCGATCACATTTCATTTCATATCTCGTGGTAGGCGTACCACTCACTCCTATTTTAATATAATCTCATTTCTCAATAGGCTACCGACAACTATGGCCAATGCCAACAATACATAATAGGCTACCGACAACTATGGCCAATGCCAACAATCACATAAATTGTGGTAGGCGTACCACACGATCCCTTTTCATAATATATATGTGGTCGGCGAGCCACACGATCCCTTTTCATAATATATAAGTGGTCGGCGTGCCACACGATCCCTTTTCATAATATATAAGTGGTCGGCGTGCCACA
>MU732935.1:25043-48178 GCA_026770625.1 Nicotiana glauca | reverse complement strand
GTCACTCCCAGAGGCAAGCACCAATAGCCCGAAGTTCTCGTGTACATCACTTTCAAACACTCAACAATACTGGAAAATTGAGGCAGGGAGAGAAACAGAGGCAAAAGGATAATTTTACGCCCATTGGCGAATCCTACACAAGCTTGTTCGAAAAGTTGAAACGAGTTGGTTTGATTAAGCCACTTCTTGGATATACTTCGGACCTAAAGGCGAAAGGCTTTGATCCTACTGTTCGATGCATGTATCACTCTAATGTCCATGGGCATAGCATTGAAGACTGTCGTTCTTTGAAAAGTGAGATAGAAAGAATGATCCGGGAAGGGGTGATTATGGTCAGTAACAAAGGCAAGGAGCCTGCGATTTATCTTGGGAATCTATTGATCAAAGTCAATAATAGTTTTGATAATATTGATGTGAAACTCAGTGGCTAAGATGTCGGTCATAACAATTGGGAAGACGCTCCATCTCTCAGTCACCCCGAGTGGAGTTTTGGTGGTTTATTTTGGGTGTCGTTTCTGTTGTTCGAGTCATTTCAGGGTTGTAATCCAGACACTATATTGAGAGTCAAAACCCTGCTTCTTTGTTTTGTTTAGTGCTGTCTAGGTTTGTAATTCTAGTCTAGCTTGTTCGTCCTGTTTGTTTCAACTCATCAGTTTAATACAAGTCTTTGTTTCCCGACATTTTTAGTCACTCCATATCTCATCATTTTAAAATTCTTTTCATATTTATTTTAGCGACAGGACATGCACATAATTCTTTGGCCTGATTTTAAAAGTCAGTTTAGTAATGAAACAATGTTAAAGATGTAAGGGTACTCGGAAGAAATGAAATCTATTGGAATACGTTGAAGCCTGAATCAAGTGAAACTGGGAAAATAAAACATAAAGAAATATTGTGGAAGTGCATCACGCCTCATCGATTTTAAGAGAAAGGCAAGAATGCCCAAATCTAAAGGGGCCATTTATGGTACCGAGGTTATTAACCAATGAAATTGGCAAATACAGAAAGGTCCTAACTGTGTAGTTTGTACTTGGTATGATTTGAAGATTGGAATGACGAAGACATTTTTTGTTCTCCTATCTAAACACTTCATTCATTGCTACCCCTTTGAGCCTTATTATATTCTTTTTCATATCCCTCTTTCGGAATCAACAACAAAAATTGAGGATTGAGCGGGGAAATCAAACGGGGAAACAAAAGAAGGACAAGAAAATAGAAGAAAAGAAAAGAAAGGAAAAGAGAAAAGAAAAAGAAAAGAACAAGAAAAGAAAAGAAAGAAAAGAAAAAGAAGAAAAAAAAAGAAGAAGAAAAGAAAAGAAGAAAAGAAAAAAAAAGAAAAGGAAAAGAAAAGAAAAGAAAAAGAAAGAAAAGAAAGGAGAAAAGAAAAAAAAATGGAAGGAAAAGAAAATGAAAAAAAGGAAAAGAAGTGGAGGAAAAGAAGCATCACAACAACAAATGTAGTTGTCTGAACTACGTTTGACTTGATCCCGAAAGGGTACGTAGGTAGCCTCACTGAGGCTCAGTCACAACGGAAGAAAAGTCCAAGAATCCCCAAGATTGAAACTGGGGCAGAAGTTATGGTTGTTGAGGAAGATATGATTCCGGAAGTTGTAAATCTTTAACCCACGTTGATATTTTGATCTTTTATACCCTTCTTTCTAAACCCATCCAAAAGCCACATTACGGTCCAAGGAAAGACCTTCCGATCAATCTTCAAGAAATGCTGAGTCAATCGAGCAAAGGTGAATCACATCAGGGGCAACACTCCAGTCTGAACAAAGGAAAATGATGAATTTGGGAGTCACAATGATGAGAACCACCACGGGACCCCCAAGATGAGAGAAATCAAAATGAGAGAGTCTTATTGGTGAAAACCCTCACCGGCACCGTAGGGCGACAGTGAGCAGAGATAAAAAGATCAAAATGAGAGAGGCTTGATGGTGAAAACCCTATGGGCACTACAAGTCGACTAAGAATTATGAATCAGATTTGAGGAAATGAAATATTAAAGACCAGTTTCACAGAAAGTTGCAACAAGAGTTGACCATCGGATCTGCTATACAGAAAAGGGAGAAGGCTAAAAGTGAATGTTAAGGTCGCTAGAGTCGGTACTCATATCCGTAGGTTTCTTGTTAGGGATCGTCTCTTTCCGTTTTCTTTCATTCCATTTGTCACACCTTGTCTTTCCTGCTTTTGAGTCTATCGGTTCATAACAAGTAAAGAAATGACTTCAAAATTTGCCACCAAACTTTCCAATTGCACGAAACGGGATCTGGCCAACACATCAATGGTTGTAAGTCCAGAAAAAATATCTGACATGATTGAGTTGCCAACCGTCAATAGGCTTTGGGAATCCTTGAAATATAAAAGCTCAGATTGCGAACACCACAACAGATGAAGTTTGGGGGTGAATAGATCAAGAGAATGTCCCATGATAGGGTTGATAAAGAGTGGTATACCAATAACAATCAAAATCTCCCCAAAAGGATATCGAAGTTATCATGACTAGTGATGAAACAGTAAAGACTTCAAGGGCAAGGCAAGTGGTTTAAATAAAAAAAAGAGCAACAGTTAAGAATGTTTCGGGGCTTATAGGGAACACAAAGGTTGGCGAGTGTCAATTTGAGAACAATATAACAAACGAAAGTATGGGGTTCGAGCGGAGAAGAAATATATATTCTACAAAGGAAGGGCTCAGTTAAGAAGACGACTAAGGTCTTTAAATGAAATCAGAAAATGAAAGAACAATAGACTTCAAAATCAGAGTTAGTGAGATCCGTCAAGAAAGAAACCACATACACTTGGAGGGGGGTGGTAATTGACATGAACACAGGAAATTGGTAAATGTCAGGCTGTGAGGGATGCGGGTTGGAACAAAGAAGAAGTATTTTATGTAACAAGGACGTTGAAAAATGGATAAGTTGGTAGACAGGCAAGACATTCAAGCGGAAACCAGTTACCAGGAGAAGTGAAAGAATAATCATCAAAGTTAAAGGCCACAAACCAACCGCCACGTTTAAAACTAACAAATTTTCTTTGATTGAAACAGGGGCAGAAGTTTCGGAGAAATTCTCCGTAAATAAAGGCGGCACCCAAACAAGTATGACTGGGAATTCTTGGGACTCTCCTGAAAAAGGGATTTAGTTAAATGGAAAACAATCATGAGAAACATAAGTTGGGATGAGAAAAATATGAGGTTGTCTTAAAAGTTTAAGAAGTGTCAAGACCCTCCTCGGAAATAGAGAATAATATGACATTTGATAATAAGTACAATGAGGTGACATCTGTAGAAGAGAAAGGTAAGAGTAGCCAGGACATCTTTGATAATAGAACTTAGTTTAATTAGTAAAATAATTCAGAGCCCGATTATCAAACTCGGGCAGAAAAATTTTCTTCGGTTTGTTGGTTTTAAGTAAGCAGGCGCCCACCTGAAGAATATGGCAGATTCACCATCGTTTTGCCTTCATAGTGGCGTTTCTAGGGATCATGGTCTTCCCCACCAAAAAGCAGACAATTGACATCCGCATAGCCAGGGTCGTACACGTTCTCACTACCAAAGAACATTACACTCTTGCCCCGATCATTCTATCAGACATTTATCAGGCGTTGACTTTGTGTAAGTCTGGGCTAAATTCTTCGAATGGTGCAATATTTTGTTGCAAATATAGTTGATTGAACATCTCCGACATCACCCCAAGTTCATCCGGTATGGTCCGAGCAAGGACAATATCATTGAGAGTGATGAAGAAAGAATAAAGATTATAATTCTCCAGAAGGGGTGGAAGCCTGGATATCCCACCTAATATCTTTAAATGCATGTCAAATTGAGTGGACTTTGGCATAACTCCCGGTAAGAGAAGTGTGTCCAGTCGTATGCGTCATAGAGAGTTCTAAGACAGCTAGAAAGGTACCAAGAGTTGCCTGATGATAAAGATTTGATTGTGCAAGTAATTGAGCTATACCCTGAAGCCCCAATCCCTGAGGCTTTAATCCAACAAATTTTGAATGGTTGTCGCTACTTGAAAGATGATATTCAAGTTCTAGATTCTGCGAAATGTGAGATAGATCCAGGTTATACTATATGGTTTGAGAAAAGATCTCGCGTGGATGATGAGCGAGAACCCGAGCACAAAAAGCCAGTAAAAAGGCTGCATTTCAATCCTTTGATGATAAAATCCGAGAACGGTTGGCTTGGGGTGAAAAAGAAAAGGGATACAAAGAAACTATTCGTGCCTAAGAAGAAAGCCTGAGAAACCTGAATTTCGAGAAAGACTTACAAGCACAAGAAGCAGATGGTGAAAAGAAGAGTCTAATTCATGAGAATAAAGACCCCCGTGTTCGGCTTCAACAGATGAAGAAAGCCTCTGAAGTGCCAGTGAGAAATTGGAAAGACCAGAGAACCATTGTCAATCAGGTAGAAAAGGTGTAAGATTATGACTCCATATTGGCAAAGACTGAAAAGGCGTTAGACAAAGCTAAGGAAAAAAGTGTACAGTTAAATCAGGAGGACCAATCTAGTAAGGATCGCCAAGTAACAAAATATGAAGAAGAGAGGGCTCAATTCGAGAGAGACAAGGCCCGTTGGGTATGTTCAGAAGCTCAGCTCCATGCACAGTTGGAAGAAATGAGAACTTACAATAGAGATATCAGCATGCAAATATTGATAAAGAGATGGCACAAGCGAGACTCGAGCAACCTAGACTTCGGGCTCAGTTGGAGTCAGCTTTAGACCTTGAGGGTGACATAAGAGAGATAGCCACCACTTTCCAACAGAATTTACAAGATCGAGACCAGAATTTCAAGTACTTCAGAGATCAAGTCCATGATTTGGCTGTTTATACCGCTCAAAGTTATGTGAACTGCCAAGAGATGGATTATGAGAAATTTTTGTAGCATGTACCTACTTTTGCCTGTCATGTTGCAGTAGAGTTAGAGAGGATGTACCGTACATTGGGGGGTCAGCCAAGTCAAGCCCCACAATAAGCAGATGTTCCAGTGGTTGAAAGCAAAAAGATTGAGAAGTTGAAACATAGTCGTAGTTGTTAGTATTTTCCATATAGCAGTTATGTTCTGTCATTATTAACTCCTTTAAATAATTGTTTTTAGTCTTTTCAAAGTTTGTTAAGTCGTTTTCGATGTTATGTCCTTTCTGTTATTATATTTTGAATTGTTTCACTTTGTTAAAAAATAAACCCAAAAACTATTGTTGTTTTCTCATGAACTACTTAATGGTCTGATTTGTGTGGCGTCGTGATACATGCAAATCCTCACCGGATGCGATCATATCCATAACTAATCTTCAAAAAATATGGCGTCAAATTCAAGATATAAATAAACTAATAAACCAATAAGTCGGGATGAAGCATGAAGCCTTCCAAACTCATTCTAGAAATAAAAATGGCATAAGGTCCATGGCATATAATGTATGATTAATATATGCAAAACTCCTAACTCTAACAAGTTTGTTGTTTGTCATTTTTAAAAGATAAAGGTAAATAGAGGTGGTAGGTTTGTGAATTTAACTGGCAACTCACCCTTACAACAGTGATCAAAAGGAAAAAGTAGAATGGCGAACAACAGTGAGAATGAGTTAGATAATGATGATGTCCATGGACAATTCATCGGACAAGGTTCGGGATTGGTTAAAAAAGTAAGAGTGTTGAAACAATAATTTGCAGAGATGTACCAAGCCTGGGTGAATGGACAGGCACTACCCCCAAGACCTATAGGTCCTTTGGATAATCTTCATAATATGTGAGTTGCAAATCAAGTGCCTATCTCTATAACAAGTAACCCATTGTACCAACCCGGATTCAGTCCGAGCATTAACCTTCCCACTATCCCCAGTACTTCTATTCATACGTCCTCCAACCGCACCCCTCAGAAATGACCCGCCTACTATACCCATTGTCCCTACTTTCACTATTCCTCAACCGGTTCTCGCTCAAAATCTAAACAATGATCCACAACTGAATACTCATGATGCCCAGCATTACTCTCCATAATTGACTTTCAAGGTTCCAGATTAATACAAGCATACATCAAAGAATGTATTCCCAATCGAGATCAAAAAGCCCGAAAATAATATGGGACAAAAGGAAATGACTAGAAAAATGAAGAGCTTGGAACAAACCATAAGAAACATACATGGTTTTAGGAGGCAACAACAGTGTTTCTTTTAACGATATATGTATGTTTCCCCATGTTCATTTTCCACCAGGCTTCAAGAACCCCAATTTTGACAAGTATGATGGTCACTGTGATCCTGTGGCCCAGTTGAAGTGATATTACAACCAATTGAGGGGGGCAGGAGGCAAAGAAGAATTACTCATGGTTTAGTTTGGGGAAAGTTTTATAAGAATTTCTTTAGAGTGGTTCATCGATCAAGACAATATCACTGGCATGTTTGGAACGACATGGCTCAAGATGTTGTCCAACAATTTCAATACAATATTGATATAGTGTCGGACCACTTTTCTCTCATCAACGTAAAGAAGAAAAAAACAGAAAGCTTCAGAGAATATGCGATCAAGTGGAGAGAGCCATCTGCTAGGGACAAACAACCAATGAAAGAGGCAGAAATGCTTGACTATTCTCTCCAAGCTCAAGATCCTGATTAGCTCCATTACATGTTGGCCGCCATTGGTAAACCCTTCGCTGAGGCAATTAAGATTGGTGAAATAGTTTAGAATGGCGTGAAGTCAAGAAAAATTCTGAGTTAGGAAGCCCTTAAGGATGACCACGCAAGCAATTCAGAATGGGTCAGGCAGTTTCGGAAATCGAAAAAGAGGGAGGAAGGATCTATAATGTCATCTGGGTTCGAGGGAGTTCAAAGAGGAATAGTTCCTTCTTTTATGCAATTCCAACAATGACAATCCAATTCTACTCAACATTATTATCTGCCTCAGGATCCCCGATACTCAGTTCCCTAGCAACAATACATAGTGTTTAATGCTCAGGCTTATGTTAGGCCTCCCAATCACCAAGAATGGCGGGCACCGATTCCACAAGGCGCCCGTCAAATCTGGCAAAATTTTCAGGCGCCATACAATACTCATCCTAGACAGGAATAAATATGAGAACAAGAGCCAAAGAAAGAGTTCACCTCAATTGGAGAATCGTATACAAGCTTATTTCGAAAGTTGATTTAGTTGAATTTGATTAAAACCTATCATGTCGGTGTTATGTGAATCAAAATTCAAAAGGTTTTGACTCCAATGCAAGATGTAAGTATAACTCGAACACCCAAAGTCATAGTACTAAAAATTGTTGGACATTAAAGAAAGCCATTGAATATTTGATTGAAGCAAAGGCAATTGTGGTGACAAACAATGAGGATACTCCTAATATCACAAACAATCTGCTCGTAGCTCGTGATAATACACATTTTATTGGGATGATTTGTGATGACCGGGATTATAAGAAGTTTGGCAAGACAGAGATGATTGTTAGAACCAAAGGGAAAGATCTAAAAGTGAAAGTAAGCACATCGCAATTGGCACCATTGATTGTGAAAGTTGCGAGATCTAGTTCAAACTTGGCAGGTTATGAAAAAATGGTTATCTATGTCCTTGGAAGCACAAAAAATGTTGAGGTTCAATTGGGTGGGCCAATACTTTACAACCCTGGGGGAATCCAAAAGATTGTTCCAAATAATGGTTTGAGAAATATAACAGAGCCAGTTGTGATCCGACATGTTGCACAACTCCCAGTGTCAAGAACAAAAGATATTCCTTGGAATTATAACAAGACTATCATGACATACAAAGGAAAAGAGATAGTGGAAGAAACAGATGAAATGGGAGGCTTGACCCGTTCTGGAAGGTTCTACTCACCGGAGGAATTGAGAAAAGCTAAGCAAGCCAAGGAAATCACTTTCCAGTGAAAGAAACCGCTTTAGAAAAAGAAGCGGATGAATTCCTTAAGAAGATAAAAAGGCAAGACTACTCAATCATTGATCGACTAAGGAAAACCCTTGCTCAAATATCTTTATTATCTCTGTTTTTGCACTCTAAATAACAACACCGTGTGTTGATCAAAACTTTAAACGAGGCATATGTATCAGAAAAGACAACGGTGAACCAGCTAGAAAAAATGCTGAAAGATTCTTTGAGGTGAACAAAATTTCTTTCAGCGATGAAGATTTGCCCGAGGAAGGGGCTAGGCACAATAAAGCTTTGCATCTTATGGTCAAATGTGAAGGGCATTACGTAAAAAGAATCATGATTGATGGGTCTCAAATGTAGATGTATGCCCTCTTTCTATTCTACAACTGAACATTGACACTAACAAAATTCAAACTAGTAGTGTCAGCATCAGAGCTTTTGATGGTTCAAGAAAAGACACTATTGGGGAAATCGAACTCACCATGAAAATTGGCCCGGTTGATTTTAACATTGTCTTTCAAGTGTTGAATAAGAAAACTTCTTATAATTTTCTTCTGAGAAGGTAGTGGATCCATATGGCCAGAGCTATACCCTCCACCCTACATCAAATGGTGAAATTCGTGTATGATAGGAAAGAAACTGTTGTTCATGGGGAGGACTATGCATCCGTCTATAATGACCCATTCATTCCATGTATCAAGGCCAATGAAGGATTTGAATCCCTCATATATCAAGCATTTGAGGTGATTGAGGTGGCCAAGTGGAAGAAGGAAAACCAATTCTGCATCACCATCTTTCAGCCACATCTATGATGGTAGCTTCACTTATATTGAGGAACGGCTATGAACCAGGAAAGGATTAGATTTTTGCAAGGAATTGTGAACCCCATTGCTCCCCTTTCGAAGAAAGATACCTTTAGCTTGGGTTTTAAACTAACATCAACACACATAAACAGAGCTAAGGCCCGCAAAAAGAACGGTTGGAAATGGTCCAACCAATCCCTCACATTGCCTACTTTTTTGGCAAGCCACAATTTGAAAAAGTCCAAATTCCTTCTACTCAGGATGACATTGATGAAGTTTTCCAGGGTGTCAAGGCGATGTTCTACGAAATCAATATGGTTCAAGTTGGTGAGGGCCCTAGTCGTTCAAGTGTTCAACTGATTGATCTAGATACCTCGCTCAACAATTGAGAAGCAACCCCTCTTCCCATCAGGAAGGAGTCTTGGTAGCTATTTTGTTTTTTTCTGTATTTCGATTATTTTAAGGGTTCTAATCCATATTTTAGTTTAATTATTTTTCCTTGATGTTAACCCTTCTATCCTTTCAAATTCAATGAAATGAAGTTCCAGTTTCATAGTAGAATTCTTTTCCTTTCCCTAAGTTTTTGTTAATTTCCTATCATTTTCAGTTTCTTTAATGCTGGCTTTAAAAACATGACTTGCACATTGAATTCATGCTTAGATCTTAAAAAGTGGTCTAATCTTGAAATAATGAATCAAGAAGTTGAGTATGATTAAGATGAGGCTCTTATGGAAATAAAAAGAAAATTGGATCAATTTTAGAATAAGCCTAAGCCTAACTTAAATAAAACTAAGGCAATTAACCTGGGAAGTCCCGAAGAAACCAGAGAAACAAAAAAAAAGCATTCATAGTGATCAAAAGATGAGAGATGCCATAATTCAAGTTTTGTTCGAGAAGGAGATGTATTTGCTTGGTCGAATGATGACATGCCGAGTTTGAGTGCCGATTTAATGGTTCATACGCTTCCCACATATCCTAATTTTCCACCAATCCAACAAAAAAAAGGATGTTTAAAACAAACATGAGTGATAGGATGAAAGAAGAAATCATGAAACAACTAAGTGCAAATGTGATCACGGTCGTCTGATAAACCACATGGTTAGCAAATATTGTGCCTGTGCCAAAGAAGGATGGGAAAATCAGAGTTTGTGTTGTCTATAGGGATTTAACAAAGCAAGTCCAAAAGACAACTTTACCTTACCCAATATTCATATCCTTGTTGACAATTGTGCTAAACATGAGATCCAATCTTTTGTGGATTATTATGCCAGGTATCACCAAATTCTAATAGATGAAGAAGATGCAAAAAAGACCGCCTTCACCACTCCATGGGGAATGTATTGTTATAGGGTCATGTCATTTGGTTTTAAGAATGTAGGGGCAACTTACATGAGAGCCATGACCACCATCTTCAATGACATGATGCACAAAGAGATTGAAGTGTATGTTGATGATATGATTATTAAATCCAGAACACAAGCGGATCATGTGCAAGATTTGAAAAAGTTCTTTGAAAGGTTACGAAGGTACAATCTCAAACTCAATCTAGCCAAATGTGCTTTTGGAGTTCCTTCTGGGAATCTTTTGGGTTTTATAGTTAGTCGAAGAGGCATTGAATTAGATCCCTCCAAGATAAAGACCATTCGAGAGTTTCTTCCCCCAAAGAATAAAAAAGAAGTCATGAGTTTACTCGGGAGATTGAACTACATCAGCAGGTTCATCGTGCAGTTTACAACCACATGTGAGCCTATTTTCAAGTTATTGAAAAAGAACACCGATATCAAGTGGACAGATGAGTGCCAAGAAGCTTTTGATAAGATCAAGGAATATTTGTCAAATCCCGCTGTTCTAGTCCCGCCGGAACCTGGTAAGCCTCTATTTTTATATCTGTCAGAAATGAATAGTTCCTTTGGCTGTGTTCTGGGTCAACACAATGCCACCTGCGAAAAAGAACAAGCAATATATTATTTGAGCAAAAAGTTCACCACTTATGAGGCCAAATACACTATTTTGGAAAGGACATGTTGTTCCTTAACATGGGTCACTCAAAAGCTTAGGCATTATCTTTTGGCCTATACAACTTACTTCATAACCCAAATGGATCCCCTAAAGTACATTTTTCAGAAGCCGATGCCAACTAGCAGATTGGCAAAGTGGAAAATCTTGCTCACAGAATTTGATATTATTTATGTTACTCACGCTGCCATGAAGGCACAAGCTTTGGCTGATCATCTATCAGAAAACCCGGTTGATGATGAGTATGAATCTTTGAATACATACTTCCTAGATGAAGAGGTTAATTTAGTTGAAGAAGCAGTCCAAGATGATAGTCAAGTTTGGAAACTATACTTTGATGGGGTTTTCAATATCAAAGGCGTAAGGATTGGGCAATTCTTGTATCACCTACTAGGTAACATTACCCTGCCATAGCGTGACTTTGTTTCTTCTGTACAAATAACACAGCAGAATATGAAGCTTGCATCATGAGTCTGAACATGGCAATAAACCTTAATATGCATGAACTGTTGGTGATGGGCGATTTAGATTTGCTTATTCAACAGGCTCAAGGTGATTGGGAGACTCGACATATCAAGCTCATTCCATATAGACAATGTGTGCAAGATCTTAGCAAAAGGTTCAAGGTCATTGAGTTAAGGTAAATTCCCAGGTTTCACAGTGAATTAGCTGATGCCTTGGCCACCCTGGCCTCAATGCTTCCATTATCGGGTAATACACATATTGACCCACTAGAAATTTGGGATCAACATGGTTATTGTAATACAATTGAAGCTGAACTACACTGTGAATTATGGTACCATGATATTAAACAGTTTCTGAAAACAAGAGAATATCCAGAACATGCTAATAGGGATCAAAAGAGAACTATTAGGTGACTCTCTAATGGTTTCTTTCATATTGGGGAAATCCTATACAAATGAACCCTGGATCTGAATTTATTGAGATGTGTGGATGCCAAAGAAGCTGAAATGATTATGGATGAGGTGCATTCGAAAGTTTGTGATTTGCACATGAATGGATATGTTCTAGCAAAGAAAATCCTTCGAGCAGGATATTATTGGCTTACTGTGGAGCGAGATTGCTTTTGTTTTGTTCGCAAGTGCAACCAGTTTTTGATTCACAGTGATTTGATTCACTCGCCTCATTTAGAGTTATATCCTATTCATCTCCTTGGCCTTTTGTTGCTTGGGGAATGGACGTCATTGGCCCTATTTATCCAAAGGCTTCAAATGGGCACAAATTCATCTTGGTTGCAATTGATTACTTCACCAAATGGGTGGAAGCTATTACATTGAAAGTAGTTACCAATAAAGTAGTAGTAGACTTTGTTCACTCCAACATCATATGTTGTTTCGGTATTCCAAAAACCATTATTACAAATAATGTGGCTAATTTGAATAGTCATCCGATGAAGGAGGTATGCGAACAATTTAAAATTGAGCATCGCAATTCTACTCCTCACCGGCCCAAAGCTAATGGAGATGTTGAAGTTGCAAATAAGAAAATCATGAAGATTGTTAGGAAGATGGTCCAAGGGTCTAGACAATGGCATGAGAAATTGTCTTTTGCTCTTTTGGGATACCGCACAAATATCCGTAAATCAGTCGGCGCAAAGCCCTACTTGTTGATTTATGTCACTGAAGCGGTCATACCTCCTGAAGTTGAGATTCCCTCTCTCCTAATAATTATTGAACCAGGGATTGAGGAAACTGAATGGGTGAAGTCCCGATTGGAGCAGTTGAGTTTGATTGATGAAAAGTGTTTGGTGGCATTTTGTTTTGGTCAGTTATACTAATAAAAAATGGCACGCGCTTAAAATAAGAAAGTGCACCCAAGAAAATTTGAGGTAGGAAAGCTTGTTTTGAAATGCATCTTTCCGCACCAGGAAGAAGCAAAAGAAAAGTTTGACCCAAATTAGCAAGGTCCTTACCTCGTCAAGAAAGTATTGTCAAAAGGAGCTCTACACTTGACAGATATAGAAGGAAAGGTGACAGACATATCCGTCAATGCAGATGCGATCAAGAGATACGATGTCGGACATGCTTCTGTTGGGGCCATTTGTTTATACTTATCATTGGCTATCGATCTTGCTACCCAAACACTTGCCACCTCCTACTTAGCCCTTTGAAGCTTTGTATATATTTCATTGTTTTTCCCTCTTCTGGAAACAATGTACTTAAAAATAAAAATAAAAAAGAAAAAAAAGAAGAAAAAAATCATCTAAACAAGTTCATGTTAATTGAACTACGTCTAACTTGATTCCAAAAGAATACGTAGGCCGCCTCACTCTAGGGTTCGGTCGCACCAAATTAAAATCCACATTCCTCCAATATTCAAAGAATCTGGGGCATGATTTTTTTTTATGGTTGATCCATCAAAATGGTTCCAAAAGTTGTAATTCAGTTGAATAGTTCTTTTTACCTTTCCCTGCTAAGACCTTCTGATCAACTTTCGAGAATGCTAAGTTAGTATACTACGAGTGATGCCTCATCCATTATAAATAGAGAAAAATAAATAAGAGAATCTGGTAAAAACCCTCACGGGCACTATATGGTGATGGTGAGTCGAGAGAATGGCAAATAAGAGAGGTCAATTGGTGAAAACCCACAAAAGGAAGAGTTGATCGACTTTAGGTCTTCTTATATCCCGGCATAAGCATGGTTAAAACAAAGAAATCAATTTCAAAGTGAAGTTTACAACAGATTTTGAGAATTAGACGGTTCAGACAGATCGGGCATCTAGTCCAAAGTGCATGTCATGTTCATTGAAGTCAGCTAATCCTCCAGATAAGTCCTTTCTTTTTTTTCCCCTAAAAGGGACACTTCTTGATTAAGTTTTTAAAACTTATTTACTTCATCTTCTTTATTTACTTCAGCTTCTTGTTATCTTTCACATTACCTTTTTGAGTCCCTTTCAATCTAATTTTGTCAAAGCAAAGCAAAGAAAACACTACTAGAAATTACAGCTATGGCAACCCTTCGAAAACCGTTGCAATAGATAACATAACCGTCCCTATAGGTTTATTGGGACGGATTTGGACGTGTTCCGGGATTCTACGTTACAATAGGTCTATTGGAACGGTTATTTGCAATGGTTTGAAAATAGTCTTCATAGATAGGGATATTGTAACGGTTTGGACTCGCTTGATCTGATGGTAAGCAACCTCCACTTCAAACCAAAAGGTTGTGAGTTCGAGTCTCCCCAAGAGCAAGGTGGGAAGTTCTTAGAGGGAAGGATGCCGGGGTCTATTTAGAAATAGCCTCTCTAACTCAGGGTAGGGGTAAGGTCTGCATACACACTACCCTCCCCAGACCCCACTAAGTTGGATTATACTGGGTTGTTGTTGTTGTTGTTGTTGGACTCCTACCATTGTCCTATCTATATGAACGGTTTTCTTTTCTGTTGGGATGGTTATAAACCGTCGTGGTATAATAATACAATTGATGTTTTTAAGTCTATTGCAATGGTTTTGCATGATATATTGCAACGTTTTTTAGATATATTGGAACATTTTTCAGTACCCTATTGCAACAGATATTAAGGCAGCTCTTATATATTTGCTAGGTTTATTGGAACGGTTATATTCTCTATTGCAACAAATTATAATTTCCAAAATTTATGGAAGCAAAATTAGAAATATATTCATATTCTATAAAATTATTTACACCATATCCAACTAGTATTATCCATGTACAAAAACAAAATATGGATACATTGTTTGGTCAACAATTCAAAAGTCAAAATAGATGAGTTTGCATACAAAAAATTCTAAACTAAAATATCCTTAAACATAATAATAGAAAGTCTAACAACGATCAACAACACTCAAGTAAGGTCTTCGTCACTACTTTCATCCACAATCACTGCACCTACAAAAGACAATGAGAAATAATATAACAAAATTTTTAGGATAATTGAGTCTTAAAGTACTTAAAGCAGCTTCAAGCACAAGTTACTAAACCAAAACAACATCACCTAAATAATATTATGTATGACAACTATTGAACGAAAACAACAACAGAATATGCTATTAGAAAAACAACATTATAACCAACAACTGAACATGCTACGGCTTAGGAACAAACAAATTAGGTCCATTTCCATAACTGTTGTTTGCAGAAGCAATATTGGTGGCTGCTAAGCACCTTCAGTAGAAAAGAAATAGCAGTAGCACTTGGAGATAACAGGAAACAAATATTTAACTTAGTGGGATTTAAAATTAAAACTTGAAGAATAATATTCTTCTCCCAAACACCATTGCTTCACTAACACTCCATCAATCTAAATTAAAATCCCAAAGTAATACGAACCATATATACATACACTTGATTGTTTATGCAAATTAAATCCAGTGTGCCTCTTAAGTTTCCTTTCAAACTTAATGTTTGATAGTTGTTTTAAACTCATAGAATCAGTTCTCCATATTAGATATTAACTAGTTCTTGAGAACAGTACATCCAGTCAACCCATCTTGCTTTTAACCATCTGTTTGAACTCCAAAGTCCATGTATGTTCAAGAGTACAAGCATACACAAATCAGAGATTCTAAGCCAATTTTGCAATTAACTTCCTATTTGGACTCTGAACGTGCTTCATGGATTTAGGACTTGGTTTCTAAATGGCTCAGAACAAGAGGAATATCAGTAGGTAAGTGTTGGATTTAGCTACTGAAGCTATTGGTGGCTGTTGCAAGGAACAAGAGCAATATTGCAGAAGCAAGTGTTGGATTTAACTACTGATAATCAAGGAATATCAGTAGGTATCCCAAGACTTCTTCAGGTTCTTGGATAGCCCTTTTCTGTTCTAGGCATCCAGCATGAAAGAAGTTCAGCAGCTCTTTTCCGTAGCCCACTTTGATTCCAAAGTTAAGGCACATCTGCCAAATCTGTGCAGATATAGAGCAGTGTAGGAAAAGATTAACTGATTAGTATTGTGCAGATATTCCAGAAGTTCGGCAGCTCTTTTTCCATTGCCCTGCCCTCTCCAGATTAACTGATAAGTATTGTTAAGATAAAAGATTGAAAATTTTGTTATATTTCTAACATCCCAGTCATTCGGATTTATTCTACAAAGAACGTTCCAACTATTACCCTCCCTGCTTTGTGCTAAAGTAAGTTTGGTATCTTAAGCTATATCGTAAAGGACATGTTACAGGAGATGCAAAAACCAACTAGTATAGGTGCAAATATGACAGTTACTGATGCACTAAAATTAACTAGGGATTGAGTTGTTGCATCTGTGCAACCAATGGAGAAATCAGCAGGGCAGTCTAACTTTCATACAAAAATCTGCCACTCCACCTCCCCTTTAGAAGTTTGAAAAGTGCAATAATATAAAAAGTTCAAACATCTTAGGATGGAACACTTCTAGAAACTATAATATCCTTGATAATTTATAGTCAGCAGAGTACATATTACAGATATATTTATAAGTTATAACATCCAACACCCTATATTTAGACAGAACGTTCCGTCACCCCAGAACTCTATAGAATGGAACACTTCTAGAAGTTCTAACATCCTTTATATGTAGGCTCAATATTTATTTCTTCTAGAACTACGTAACATGGCCAGCTAAAATGATCGCATGCTGCTTTTTTATATCTAAATCAGTGGAACAGATTATACGCAAGAAGATACATGATACTACTAGCTACTTTGGATTTTCATACACATGCATATCATATTGCAGATTATCAGGGACAAGAAATAAGTAGCAAAAACTTTTAACTCTAGTTTCTGAATTCTTCAGCCATGATTAAAGCTAGAACTTCGCTAAAGGCCATCAGCACTAACATCGTAAGTTTTATATTTGCAGTTTTAGTGCTCTATTTTCATATGTTACATAAATCTGTGTGGATATATAGGTAGGCCTAAAACTGATATGGAATTGCTTAAGACCATAATTTTTCAGCATATCTGCTTTTACGATATGTCGACAACCATATGACAATACAACAATTACATATTAGTGTTTCAGCCCTTTTTGGGCAGAATTTTTCTGGAAAAAAATGGCCAGCATTTCGGCGCTTTTTGGACATTTAGAAAGAAGAAGAAGAAGAAGAAGAAGTAGTAGTAGTAGTAGTAAGAAGTACACATCCCTAGAGTTTCTCTGAGTTCCAATACCTAAGGAGTTCCTTAAACTAAGAAGCTGGAACATCTTCAGGGATATTTTGCAATCAAGCTTCATCATTGTGATAGGAGTCAAAGTGATCCTTTTTCAATCTACTCTTGTGCTTTCTCCAGGCAGCTTGCACTGATTCCAAAGTATATTGGTAGTTGAATCTATATAGCAAAGACTCATTAAAATGAGCATCGTGACATAAAAATGCAATATTATAATAAAAAAATCAGCAATAACATAGTATTATTCTAACATAGCATGAGACACTTTAAGCCATATATTGTGAACGTCATGATAAAGCCTTTTTGAGCATCTAAGTAAAAATAATTGTAGTACTACTATTACCTGCCCACTATCCTCCTACTCATCATCATGATGGACCTCAGAATTTGGCCTCTAAGATTCTTCTTTTCCGTTGCAGTTGAGCCAGAGAGAACATAGAAATCCCCCTTTACAACGTTATAATAATCACAAATATTATTCTCGAGATCATTTGAATCTTAAAAAAAAAACTAAGTTACTGGAAGCCAAACTGCTACTTGTTGTAAGCAGTCATAAGCTCTTCATACTTTGCCTTCATTTTTGTTTCTTGGGCTTCTCAAGTTAATTTTTCCATTTAACAGACAAAAATCAAGTCAAAATGAAGAAATGAGCTGGGAATCTAACAAATATTAGCTTACATACGCAACTAACAGTAACAGATGAGTTGGAAATCATTTCCTTCATGGATTACTTCTATTTTCTCCCTTAGTTTTTACTTTGGAATCTAAATCTTCGCAAGAGATGCAATATTTACTGTTGTTAGTATCAAACTACCAAATAAGATGATACCTTATTAGTTCCAAAATAGTTTCATCAAGTATGAACTATATGAGTTTGACAAATATATCTAAGCAAAAAGAATAGTAGTACTACTATTACCTGTCAAATATCCTCCTCCTCATCATCGTCATGGACCTCAGAATTTGGCCTCTAAGATTCTTCTTTGCCATTACAGTTGAGCCAGGGAGAACATAAAAATCCCCCTTTACAACGTTATAATAATCACGAATATTGTTCTCGAGATCATTTGAATCTTCAAAAAAAAAAGTTACCGGAAGCCAAACTGCTACTTGTTGTAAGCAGTCATAAGCTCTTCATACTTCGCCTTCATTTTTGTTGCTTTAGCTTCTCAAGTTGCTTTTTCCATTTAACAGACAAAAATCAAGTCAAAATAAATAAATGATCTAGGAATCTAACAAATATTATCTTACATACGCAACTAACAGTAACAGATGAGTTGGAAATCATTTCCTTCATGGATTACTTCTATTTTCTCCCTTAGTTTTTACTTTGGAATCTAAATCTTCGCAAGAGATGCAATATTTATTGTTGTTAGTATCAAACTACCAAATAAGATGATACCTTATTAGTTCCAAAATAGTTTCATCAAGTATAAACTATATGAGTTTCACAAATATATCTAAGTAAAAAAAATTGTAGTACTACTATTACCTGCCCACTATCCTCCTCATCATCATCATCATGGACCTCAGAATTTGGCCTCTAAGATGCTTCTTTGCCCTTGAAGTTGAGCCAGAGAGAACATAAAAATTTCCCTTTACAACGTTATAATAATCATGAATATTGTCCTCGAGATCATTTGAATCTTAAAAAAAAACTAAGTTACTGGAAGCCAAACTGCTACTTGTTGTAAGCAGTTATAAGCTCTTCATACTTCGCCTTCATTTTTGTTGCTTTGGATTCTCAAGTTGCTTTTTTCCATTTAACAAACAAAAATCAAGTCAATATGAAGAAATGAGCTGGGAATGTAACAAATATTTGCTTACATACGCAACTAACAGTAACAGATGAGTTGGAAATCATCTCCTTCATGGATTACTTCTATTTTCCTCCTTAATTTTTACTTTGGAATGTAAATATTTGCAAGAGATGCAATATTTACTGTTGTTAGTATCAAACTACCAAATAAGATGATACCTTATTAGTTCCAAAATAGTTTCATCAAGTATGAACTATATGAGTTTCACAAATATAAAGTTAATTTTTAGAAAACATAAAAAACAAAGAAGTGGAGGCTTAGGACTCTTCATGTCCTTTGGTTGGCATGGCAAGAAGCTCCCACAGAAGTCAACTTTTAAGCTAGCCTTACTCGTAAAATTTGACAGGAAGACTCTACAACAACAACAACAACAACAATCCAGTATATTCCCACATGTGGGGTCTGGGGAGGGTAATATGTACGCAAACCTTACCCCTACCCCGGGGGGCAGAGAGGCTGTTTCCAGGAGACCCTCGGCTCAAGACATCAACAAGAGATGATAAGTTAGTACTATCAATAGACTCATAGTAAAAATAACATAAAATACACAACATAACACAAAATAACAAAATAGCAGCAATATAAGAAATACAAAATAGATGAAAGGTATACTAATATCCAACAGATAACTCCCCAGTATATAAAAAGAATATATTCTCTTAATACTCAGATTAGTTGGAGTAATTACTTGTGAAAAATTAGCTCTCTTTTTTTCATGTCATGTATAAGAAATTGAAGATATTACACAGAATAGTTACTCTCCATAGTCTCTAATGTTCAAATAATATTTTCTTCTCATCTCTTCTGAAGATTCCCTTCTACACAAGTAAGATAGCAAAACTTTGAGATCAGTTGTGGACTTTCAAACATTCAATAAAGTCTGTCAAAAATAAAATAGCTTTATATATTTCAAAATTTCATCTAACATTACATATAACTAGTGTCCACTTCCACTTGATACCAAAGGCAACAACTAATCTTTATGATTGATTGTTAGTAGCCAAAGAGTGATTAAAGTCAAGAAAACTGCAATAACGAAAAAAGCAAACCACGCATAAGACAATGTTGTTGCTGCAAGCCTGTTGTTCCAAGACTAAGCTTGTTATCAGACACTGTCTCCAACAATTTAGTTGTTGTTTCAAAATATGAAGAACAAAAAGACATTGTCTTAATGTAATGCACACAGAAACACCAAACTTTTAAAAAAAAAAACCTTGCGATATCAACCAGAAGTGAAAGAGCTTAAGAGAGAGGAACCTGAAAAATAATTTCAGAAGCGAGATAAAAGACAAAAACCTGGTTCGTCACTTGCTTACAGAAACACCAAAATTTAAACAAAAACACAAAAAACCAACCCACGAGCAACCAACCCTGAAATTTAAACAAAAACACAAAAAAACAACCTAAAAATTTAAACAAAAACACAAAAAACCAACCCACGAGCAACCAACCCTGAAATTTAAACAAAAACACAAAAAAACAACCTAAAAATTTAAACAAAAATAAATTAAAAAAGCTTCTAAAAAATAAGCCTTCAACAACCACACGAGTTAAGATATCAAACAAGATTTGCGATGGCCATTATGCATACTTAATTGCAACAAAGAGCAAGAAATTAGAAATCAAAACTCAAAATGAGAGAGTTCTTTACCGATTTTCAGATTTGGAGAAATTAGCACGCCGCTTCTGTTGTTGAGCCTGGAGTCCGAAATTAAGCCTTCCAATTAACGATTTTCAGATTTGGAGAAAGTGTTTATGGATGCTTGGATCGAGTCCGAAATTGCCTGGAGAAGATGAGTCTGAAATCGCCTCTCCATTCCTCGTTATTTTCGATAAAACAAAAATTAGGGATTTAGTATTTTATTAGTTATAAAAGCTAAAAATTAAAAACTGAAAATAAAATTGTTGGCCCCTCTAATTTAAGCGGGTATAGAAAATTTTGCTGAAAAATAAGGAGGGAATTAATGATTGTAGCAATAGATATAATCGTTACGATAGATGGATTTATTGCTACGGTTATAAAATAACGTTGCCATAGATACCTCTATAGGAACGGTTATAAGACTATTGCTATGGCTCGGTTGCTAAGTCTCCCGGTAGTTCCAATATTTTTTTGTAACGGTTCAAACCGTAATAATAAACCATTTATAGCAACGGTTACTGATCCGTAGCGATAAAAAGCGTTTCCATAGCTCCAATTTCTAGGAGTGAAAGGCCGGAAATTGGTTATAGTTTCCTTGTTATATGAAGCAAAACTTTCTGGGCATGAACAGCATGGGCAAAGGTATAAAGCCATCTTTGATTTTCCTTGACGAGAAGTGTCAACAAAAGTTACTAAGTTAAAAGTCGTTTTTGGAGCAAGGTTGTTTGCACCACAAACACTAATGTGGATAGGCGCTAAATAGGCAGTTTTTGATGTTGAGAAAGAAGATTTCGAGAAAGTAAAGACAAAATCTCTCGATGATTCGTACGACCATTGACAGAGCCAGCTATTCTAACAAGTGCAATGGACACTAGGTCAAGTTACCCAAGAGATCAAGGCCACAATCTGACCGCCATTTTAAAACTAACGAATCATTCTTTGTTCAGAACAGGAACAGAACAATTTTAGGAAACAATTCATGGAAGGACAAACATGACCAACTGAAGTTCTCAAATCCTTTATTTCCTTCTAATAAATATGTAACCTTGTTATTTTTAGTTTCATTATAGGGAATACCCTATCTTTACCTCAGGGTACTATATTCCCGGTTGCCTTACTTTCTGCCAACATAGGGTACGACATTCCCTAGTTGCATCTTAGAGCGCTGCAAGACTTATTTTATTACCAACACAGGGTACTATATCCCTTGGTTGCATTTCTTATATCAATCATTGGGTACAACATTCTCTAGTAAAATATTAGAGAGTCAAGAGCCTCACCTTATTTCCAACACAGGGTACTACATCCTCTGGTTGCATTTTTATTGCAAACATACAGTACGACATCCCCTAGTAGCATTTTAGAGTGCCACGAGCCTCATTTTATTGCAAACATAGGGTACAACATTCCCTAGTAGCATCTCAGATGCCACGAGCCTCACCTTATTTCCAACACAGGGTACTACATTCCCGTGTCTCTTTACTTTCTACCTACATAGGGTACGAAATCCCCTAGTAGGATCTTAGAGAGCCAAGAGCCTCACCTTATTGCCAACACAGGGTACTACATCCCCTTGTTTTATTTTTTTGCCAAATATAGGGCACGACATTCTCTATTAGCCTCCCAGAGTGACACAAGCCTCATCTAATTGCCAATACAAGGTACAACATCCTCTGGTCGCATTATTTTCTGCCTACATAGGGTACGACATTCCCTATTAGAATCTTAGAGAACCAAGAGCCTCACCTTATTGCCAACACAGGGTACTACATCCCCTAGTTGCATTTCTTGTTGCAAACATAGGGTACGACATCTCCTATTATGAAAACAAAAAAAATTAAAAAAAAGAGAGCCCATTTCTCCTTTGGTTCTTCATTTTGCAGTAGCGAAGATAGTTTATTGTATTTTCAATAACTCACAAAAATTTCCTAATGCAAACTGGGGCGGAAAAGTTTTGTTCGTTTTGTTTGTTTGTGATGGTTTATAGGTTTTTCTGTAAAGTACGGATTGCATGTGCAAAAATAAGATTTCAGTTCTTTCTAGAGAAAGTGGAATGTTTGATCTCAATACTAGCTGCAACCAGCTATGACATAATGCATTAGGAGACATAGGGTGTCTAAATCCATCTTCTCATTATCTCATCAAGAATCAAGCTTGGGAGAATATTCGATAGTCTTTTGCATTGAGAGCATCAAGTTTCAGTATAAAGTCAATGGGAGAAGCAACTCAAGAATCAAGTCAAGACTCCATATAGCATTTAGATAGGAATTTTGTAACTCTTAAGATTTCAAGAGTATGTAATTTTTCTTTTCATTTTGATGTAATATTAGGAACCGTGAATAGGAACCTCGATGGAACTTCGCTCGACTCTCCATCTAATCATATTCCATTACTCTTCTTCCACTGGAACTGCATGTGACTTGATTCCCCTATAACCCGGGATATGTAGGCTGCCTAAAACTAAGGCTTGGTCGCAATCCTTTCTTTTCTCTTCTTTTCTTTTTTAAAAAAATAATAATGAGGTCAAAAGTCAGTCACTCTTGTTTAATTTTTCTTTGCCTGAAAATTCTTCATCTTTCCAAAGCAAAGAGGGGCATGCTGTGAACAATTAATTTTTAACCACACCGAATTTCATAATATTTTAGTGTAAATATTTCTTCTAGGTCTAATCTTAATATTTTAAAACTTTTATCTTACTCTTAATAAGTTTTATATAAAAATAAATAAATAATACAAAAGTACTCACACTCTTAGAGTATGTATATATACTATAGTGTAAATATTGGATTTTTTTATTTCTTTATATAATTTCATATATATATATATATATATATATATAT
>MU732935.1:0-22251 GCA_026770625.1 Nicotiana glauca | reverse complement strand
AAGATGGTATATATATATATATATATATATATATATATATATATATATATATATATATATATATATATAATACAGTATTCATTAAAAATACATCTTAAAATAAGATAGCACTTCACAAATAAATATACATAAATATACATTTTGAATTAAAGCTATACCTGATATACAGAGTATAAAAGATGTATAAATTAATATATCTTGATTTAGGTGGCATTGATATATGCAGCAGCTTTTCAAAATATGGAGTGAAGAAGATGAATATTGTAAAGGGAAAATGAAGATGGACAAAAAAAAAAGTACTTCTCGTAATTAGTGAGTGAATTAACTTATTAGATGTTGAGCTTAATTTTTATAATGTGCCATTAATGAAAAAAAAGTGCTCTTTATGAAATAAACAATAAATGGTGCTATTTTTATAAATAATAGTTAAAAATGATCAAGCATGTAAATACTCAAATAAATAATGTTTTGTTGTCCAATTTTTCCATAGTAGGATAAATGCCTCATAACTTCAAAAATCAAATCACTAGTATGTGTTACGCGTGTATTAACAAATCAATTGTTGTGATTATGTATCGTGACATAATTATGATTTTTCAAATTAAAGGTAAAGTATGCGTTTGCGCAACTTTGACAAAACAATCTTAAAAAATAATAAAATATTATTAACTGTGTACACGTACGCTTGACATGATTTCGGACACACTAAGCAAAACGAATACACGTACGCGTGATTTGTTTCAAGATAATTCTATTAATTACAAATAATCAAGAAATTAAAAGTGGCTCTAAGGCAAGAGTGTACAAATTTCTCTTGAACATAAAATATTCAGAATTAGTTAAGCCGGGTATAGTTATTTAACGTGACCGTGCTAGAACCACAGAACTCGGGAGTGCCTCATACCTTCTCCCATGTTAACAGAATTCCTTACCCGGTCTTTTGTGTTTCACAGACTTAATCAGAGTCAATTTACGTTAATTGGGAATTTAAAATGGTGACTTGGAACACCGTAAATATTTATTCCAAGTGGGGACTCTTAAAAATAAATGAATTAATCCCTTTTCAAATAATTTCACTTAAATTGGAAAAACTACTTTACTCCCCATCTCATCGAGAAAAAGAAGGTGTGACACTAGGAACTCATACTTGAGATGGGCGGGCAGTGGCTTCAACTCCAGCTTTGGTGGTTCTCCTATAGATGCCTTGGCTGGAGGAGTTTCTCTGTTTTCTAAGTGCAGGGGCTCGAATTCAAGTGTTCTATCCCAAAACCCTCTTCCCTATAAAGCCAACACCCATTCTACCAATTCTTCCCCATTCACCTCATCTAAATTTACCAGACATGCAGCAAGAGGGTCCTTGAACAATCTTATCAACCAAATAGCATGACACCTACATAATTTTCTGCTACATATTTAGCTTCACAAGTCGAGGGGTAACAATGGACTGTCTCTTTGAACACCAAGAAATAACATAATCACCTAAGAAAAATACAAAGTCTGTTGTGCTTTTTCTATGATCATTATCTCCCGTATAATCACTATCACAAAATCACATAAGGTATAAATCACTAGAAGAAGAATAAAATAGCCCATAGTTAATCATACCTTTTAGGTAACGAAGAATTCCTCTACCGACTTTCAAATGAGTCGAGGTAGGAGCTTCTATGAAGCAGCTTACTACTCTTACTGCAAAGATTATATATGGCCTGGTACAAGCCAAGTACCGCATACTTCATACAAGACTTTTGAAAAATATGGGATCCACTTTTTTCCCTTTATCAAACATGGACAATTTTTTCCCGCTCTCCATCGGTATGTTCACGGGGTTCCAGTCAATCGTGTTGAACCTCTTCAATATCTCTTTTGCATAGCTTTCTTGAGAGATGAAAATTTCATCCTCCATTTACTTCACTTCTAGTCCCAAGTAGTATGACATGAGCCCTACATATGTCATATCGAACTCATGGGACATATCTTACTTAAAAGCTTCAAACAAACTTGGGTTACCACACGTGAAAATAAGATCATTAACATAAAGATAGACAAGCAAGATATCTCCATTAGTATGAAATTTAAGGTAAAGAGAACATTCGTGGAGACAACGCGTAAACCCATTGTCTTGAAAATACTTGTCAATACGACTATGCCACACCACTGGGGCTTGCTTCAACCCATAAAGCTTTATTTAACCGCAACACTTTATCTTCATGGTTTTTTACCACAAAGCCCAATGGTTGTTCAACAGACACTTCTTCTTAAAGATAGCCATTCAAGAAGGCTAACTTGACGTCTAGTTGTTGGATCTGTAAGCACGTGATTTTTGCCCTATATGAATTACTCCCATAAATTCAATAAAAAAAAATAATTTCTTTCATTGTTTGTAATTTTGTGGATTTTTGTGGCATTTTGTGTCAATTGTCTGTATTTGTTTGTGCACATTTATTTTATTTAATTAACGAAAAAATATAAAAATATGGTGCATTTGCATTGAGGATTTAGTTTTACACTTTGGATTAAGTAGTAAATTAGTTATTTTATAATAATTGGTAAAATCACAGAAATAGTTGTTTTCGCACTTTTAATTTTGACTTTTGAATTTTGGTAGTTTTCCTTTAAATTTGGGGTTTTAATTATTATTTAGAATTAATTAGTATTTTTTTGATATGCTAATTTGGTTTTTATGGTTTAATTTATGATTTTATTTTCAATTTTGAAAAAAAAAAGAAAAGAAAATTGGAATAAATAAAAATGAAACAAAAAGAAAAGAGAAGAGAGTAGAGGGATCAGAATTTGGGCTTCTTTGATTTAATCCTCTAGCCCTATTCCATTTCCCCTCGACCCAGCCCAGTTCTCCCAGCGACGGACCCACCCTAGTCTCCCCAAAACCCGGTCCAGCTTTGTGTATTAAAACACAACGACGTCGTTTAGAGTTTGTAAAGTGTCGAGTCAATATTTTCCCTACATTCCATCTCATCTGACGGCTGTAGATACTTCCCCCCATCTTGAATATAATTGTCCAAAAAACCACTAATTAAACCTAAGACCAGTGTAACCCCTCATCTCTTGCCACCTGCCACCACCACCAGTCGCCGTCGGAAAGTTTCCAATCCCAACCAAAATTATACCACATACCCACTTTGACCCCCTCTCCCTGAATCTCGAATTGGCTTCCTTTGAATCATGACCTATCCCATCAAATCTGAGTCGGAAACAAGACCTGAAACTATCAACCCTAAAAAATTGGAGGATTCATTAATGATTGAGACCACAATGGACCTTGATCATGTTTTTTCATCCAAAAACATGCGGTTGAGACCCCTTGTGGTCAAAATCAATAGGTGAGAAAAAATTCAAAGCCATGGCAAAGGTCCATCCCTTTCCAAATAGGTATTTCAAGTCCTTTTATGTGACGACCCGACCCGTCGTCTCATGTGTTACTGCTCCGTTTTTCCCATTTTATGCTTCTTCATGTTTCATTATCGATATGTGGTGTGTTAGAGTGTATTTGGATTAGTTTTGATAAGAAATTCAGATACTTAGTCTCTTTTAGGAAGGCTTAAGTTGGGAAAGTCAACCGGACGTTGACTTATGAGTTAGAAGGCTCGTATGTCATTTCCGATGATTCGCTTAGCTTCGGGAAGTGATTTTTGACTTAGGAGTGTGATCGGAATTGATTTTGGAGGTCCGGTGTAGAATTAGACTTGAATTGGCGAAGTTAGTATTTTGGCGAATTTGGGTTGATGGGTGAGATTTTGATCCGAGGGTCGGAATGGAATTTCGAGAGTTGCTGTAGCTTTTTTGGGTGATTTTGGATAGGTGTGCAAATTTTCAGATCATTCGGACATCGTTTGGTTGGGTTTTTGATCAAATGCGTAATTCGAAAGTTTGGAAGAAGCTTAGGCTTGAATCCGATGTGATTTAATGGTTTTAGCGTTGTTTGATGTGTTTTGAAGGTTGGAGCAAGTTTGAATAACGCTTTAGGATGGGTTGGTTCTTTTGGTTGAGGTCCCGGGGGCCTCGGGGTGATTTTGGTTGGTCAAACGAACCATTTTTGGACTTATAGTGTTGTAGGTTTTTCAGTTGTGTTATTGCAGAAGTTTTGTTCATCGCGTTCGCGTGGGGAGTGTCATGAACGCGTAGAGTAAATTTGAGAGGCCTGGAAAATGTTCTTCGCGTAGCTCAGGGTTGCGTTCGCGTTGTTCTGTGGAGTATAGCATCGCCTTCGCGGGTGCGTGTAACGCGTTTGCATAGAAGGAATGTGAGGCTATGAGTAATTGCTCATCGCAATCGCGGCCATAGGGATGCATTTGCGTAGTTGGAGATTTTGGAACTTTGCGTTCGCGGGCTGGTAGCCGCGTTCGCCTAAGGTTAAATTGGAGTCAACATTTTTAGTCATCGAGAACGCGTGGGTCTTGGACCACGTTTGCGTTATGTAAACCACCAATGCAGAAGGGTTTTATTTGATTATTTCATCCGCGAACATATTTATTTTCCTCCATTGTTGACCACCTTAAGAGCTTTTTGGTAGATATTGAAGAGGATTTTCACGGCAATGTATTGGAGGTAAGTCTCGTGGCCTAGAAACGTCAGTTTTATTGAAGATCAACCTTTAATTCTTGGAAATTTGGGTAAAAATTGGAAGAACTAGAGCTTGGTTTTCGAAATGAAAATTTGGGATTTCAAAGCGCATTTGAACTCCGATTTTTGTAAATTTGATATGTACGGACTCGTAGCGAGACGAGGAATCCGTAATGTGAGTTTTGTAATTTTTAGAGAAGTGGGCCCGGGGCTCGAGTTTTGCTAGTTTCAAGACTTTTGCTATATTTCGATTGGGTATTATTCCCTTGGCATATTGTGATGTATCCGCTCTGATTTTGGTTAGATTCGACGCGCGTGGAGGCCGGTTTGAGGGGCAAGAGCGTCGTGGGCTAGAGATTTCTCCGGTTCGAGGTGCTTAATACTTGTAAATGATATCCTGAGGGTTTGAAACCCCTGATTTGCACATCATACTGCTTTATTAAGGTGAATTGCATGCTGGATAGCGAGCGTGGGGTAGAGCATCGTTAGGGATTGTGACTTGGTCCATCCTGATTGATTAAATTACTACGTATTTGACTGAAACTACTTGTTATCATCATGATTTGGGTTGATTGCCATATTTTGGGCTTCGTGACGATTATTTGAATCCTTCAGGGATTGATATCACTGATTTTGCTTTACTTTGCATGTTATTTGATCTCGGTCACCAGGGTTTTAATACTGTTTTGCAAATTCAGCCAATTCTTCGAAAACTTAAATTATATTTTACCGACGTTTTAAGCTGAGAACTACTATTTTATTATTGCCCAAGGGGCTTATGTGCATTTCTAGACCGAGCATGGATTGGAATGCGCGCCGCAACAATGTTATATTGAATTCTGGATTTTTGGATGGCTCGGGCTGCACGTTGCAGCGGTGTGATTTTGATATTGCGCTTGGGCTGTAGGAGCCCATCCGGAGTCTGAACCCTCACAGTGAGCGCGGGTACCCAAATGGATCGGGCTGCGCACCGCAGCGGTCATATGCATTGCATTGCATTCATGCATTGGTTCCTGTTTGTAATACGTGTCATGACATTCAGCACTCTCATTTCATTGGCATCCATGCTACTTCTTGCACTATTTACCAGACGCCCTGGTGTGAATTGTTAGTGGAGTGCTGTGCCCGAGGGGATGACTTATGTGCTGACTTGCACTGTCTGATTACGCATTCATTTGCTTAACTATTTGAAAGGATATTTTCAAAACAGGTTTTAACTGAGCCTAGATATTTTATAAAGGATTTCCACGGTCTTGCTGTTTTCTCAAAGATTTGCACTTTCCTATATAGCATGATGGAGTGCTTTTACGTGATTTCTTACCGCTCAAATATTATTTACTTTTATTGATCACTGAGTTGGAGTACTTACTTTACTCCCTGCACCTCGCGTGCAATTGCAGGTTTTGTGCACCCGGTAGCGGGTTATAGCTGATTGAAGGCATTACTATTGTAGCTGAGCAAGGTGACCTCCAGCGTTCGTGGAACCAGACGTTGTCTTTAGAAATCCAGAATTCATTTTTGTATATTATTGGCCCTGTAGTTGTGTTCAGGTTTCTTTAGATGCTCGTGACTTGTGACACCCCGGTCGGGTCGTGTAGGGTTGTAAATACTGGTTATTATTGTCGTTAAGTTATATTTATTTATTAAGTTATGTTTAATAATTGTTAAAGAGACAATTTAGGTTAGTTGGACGGCCTTGTCTTCACGAGAGGCGCCATCACGATCGGGCATGTAAATTGGGTCGTGACATTTTACTGTTTTCCTGTTCGTCCCGTTCCAGTTTTCATTCTCCCATTTCTCCATCTCTTTTTATTTCTATTATTTTCTTCAATTTGAGTCAGTATATTGCATGACTAAGATTTAGCTCATATTAATAACTATTATCATTTTAATGTGATTGACTTCTTTCTTCTTTAATATTTTTTATATCATTTTGCCTATTTCTTTGTGCTTTGTTCCGTTAATTTTCTTTTGATGCTAAAATGAAAGAATGGTTTGGGTTCACCTATTTTGTGGCCTGTGATTTTTCTTATCATATTTTGGGCCTCAAAGGTTCAGAATCCCAAAAGGCCATAGAAATTTGTTGACCTGGTTAGTACAAGACCTTTGGGTCATGTGTCTAGTTTCAAGGGTAATAACTACAGATATGGAGGGTAGTTTGGGTAGTCGTAGCAAGGGAATTATTTGATAACAGATTTAGAAGCTTCTAGGACTCTAGGTGGGGGGTTCAAATTGAATTTTAGACTTGTAGTAGGCTAGCTTAGTTAACAAGTCAGTAATTTGAGGGATCAAGTAGCAAAAATAAAAATTAGAAAAGGGTGGAGTTGAAAAATAGGAAATGTGATAGTTTCCTTAGTCCCTTGCCTATAAAGGCACCCTAAACTTGCCTTGCAAGGCAGATCTAATAAGAGTAAATTAGAGAGAACTAAGAGAATCAAATAATAGAATTCCGGAAAAAACACACAAAAAAAAGAGAGTTCTACTGTTCCATTGAAAACTTCAGTGAGTTATTTTATTTCTGAGAAACAATTCCTATCCTGATATTCAAAAATGGATTGATTGTTGAAAGTTTTGTTACAAGTTGGTTGAGAGTTAATTTCTCATTGGGTTTTGAGTTAATTTTCTAGGTTTGAATTGCTGTTGCTGGGTTACTGCTGTTTGATCCTTCTTAACATCAGATTTTCCTTGTTTATTTGTTGTACCAGGCATTCTCCAAAACTCCATGGACATTACCTAGGTGTATTTGAAGTCTTGACTTTGAATTTGAATAAAAACGATGACATTCATGATAAATCCTATTCCTGTTGTCTAATCTCATTTATGTTTGTAATGTTCAGTTCTCAAAATGTTTCAATTAGCATAATGACTCAATTTATTATTATGGTGTGTATAAGTAGGACTGTACTGTGAATTGTGAAATTTCAGGATAATTGTGCATTGTGATGTTTCGATTATTTATTATGGTGTGTATGAGTAGGACTATTTAATCCTGTTAAGCCTGCTGTATTATGGATCAGGGAATGAATTCATATGTGTTCAGGTTGTTATGAACCTATGCCTGAATATAGGAGTGAATTTGAGTTTATACAAATGGTTAAACCATAAATTTCAGTTGTTCAGCTTTATCCTTTTGCTTTACTGTCCTGGAAAATAATTTTGGGTTATTTCTTGCCGTAGATCATTAAGGTTTTGGCCTTGGGTATTTGTTTAAATCATTTGGGATACTTAATCAATCACTTAACTGTGAATGTTTCATTCAATTAGTGTTTTAATGGTTGTCAGGTTGTAAGTGATTCAATGATTATCAGCAATCAGGCACCCACCTGGAGAGCACGGGAATACATTCAAGTTCAGCAATCAGGCGCCCACCTGTAGAGCACGGGAATACATTCAAGTTCAGCAATCAGGTACCCAACTGAAGAGCACGGGAATACATTCCAGTTCAGCAGTCAGAGGCCCACCTGGAGAGCATGAGAATACATTCAAGTTCAGCAATCAGGTGCCCACCCGGAGAGCACGGGAATACATTCAAGTTGAGCGGTCAGACACCCACCAGGAGAGTACGAGAATACATTCAACTTCAGCAATCAGGCGCCCACCTGGAGAGCACGGGAATACAATTCAAGTTCAGCAGTCAGGCCCCCACCTGGAGAGCACGAGAATACAATTCAAGTTTAGCAGTCAGGTCCCCGTCGGGAAAGCAAGGGAATACAATTCGAGTTTAGCAGTCAGGATCCCGCCTGGAAAGCAAGGGAATAAAATTCAAGTTCAGCAGTCAGGAGCCTTCTTGGAGAGCACAGGAATACATTTCACGTTCAGCAGTAAGACGCCCACCCAGAGAGCATGGGAATACATTTCAAGTTTTAGCAATCATGCATCCACCTGGAGAAAGGGAAAACATCTCAAAATACAATTCAAGTTCAGTAGTCAGGTGTCCACCTCGAGAAAAAAAAATCATGTCAGATTATAAATCAAGTTCAGCAATCATGCGCCCCCTGGAGAAAGGGAAAACATCGTAGATTACAAGTCAATTCGGTAACAAAGGAATTTCACTGGGAGAATACAAGTCAACGAGGCAACAAGGACCACAAGAGAAAGTTTGAAGACATAAATAGGTTTTCTTGTAATTCATAGATTATAGTTTAGTCTAGCTACTTTCATTTTATCATAGTGTAATAAGGGGTCCATTAAGTAGTAGCAGCAGTAGCAGCAACAGTTAAATTATAGCTTCATGGTAGTCCCAGCTACCAAACATTCCTGAACTACACTGACCCGATTCCTTTTTAGCCAAGGATATGTAGGCAACCTTGGAAGTAGGATGCGGTCAAATCTTTCAAAAATGCTTCCCACAGAGTATTCAAACGGGAAAAAATCGCTCGTATCCGCTCACTTTATCTTTGCCTGAAAACTCTTCGTATTTTCGAGCAAAGAGCGCAACTATGAGCACGTGATTTTTGCCCTATATGAATTACTCCCATAAATTCAAAACAAAATAATTTCTTTCATTTTTTGCAATTTTGTGGCATTTTGTGTCAATTGTCTGCATTTTTTTGTGCACGTTTATTTTATTTAATTAATAAGAAATACAAAAATATAGTGCATTTACATTGAGGATTTAGTTTTACACTTTGGATTAAGTAGTAAATTAGTTATTTTATAAGAATTCGTAAAATCACCAAAAATGGTTATTTTCGCACTTTTAATTTTGATCTTTGAATTTTGGTAGTTTTCCTTAAAATTTGGTGTTTTAATTATTATTTAGAATTAATTAATATTTTTTATAGACTAATTTTATTTTATGATTTTATTTTCAATTTTGAAAAAAAAAGAAAAGAAAATTGGAATAGATAAAAAAGAAAAACAAAAGAAAAGAGAAGAGAGTAGAGGGATCAGAATTTGGGCTTCTTTGATTTAATCCTCTAGCCCAATTCCATTTCCCCTTGACCCAGCCCAGTTCTCCCAGCGACCGGACCCAGCCTAGTCTCCCCAAAACCCGGTCAGGCTTTGTGTATTAAACACAACGACGTCGTTTAGAGTTCGTAAAGTGTTGAGTCAATCTTGGCCCTAAATTCCATCTCATCTAATGGCTGTAGATACTTTCCCCATCTTGAATATAATTTTCCAAACAACCACTGATTAAACCTAAGACCAGTGTAACCCCTCATCTCTTACCACCATCCACCACCACCAACCGCCGCCGAAAATTGCCCTATGGCGGCGGCAAGTCTCCAATCCCAACCAAAATTACACCAAAAACCCAGCTTGACCCCCTCTCCTCGAATCTCGAATTGTCTTCTATTGAATCCCTATCCCGTCAAATATGAGTCGGAAATAAGACTTGAAACTGTTGAACCCTAAAAAATTAGAGGATTCGGTGACGATTGAGACCACAATGGACCTTGACCATGTGTTTTTATGATACCCCTTGTGGTAAAAATCACGTGGTGGGAAGAATTTCAAAGCCATGGCAGAGGTCCGTCTATTTCCAAATAGGTATTTCAAGTACTTTTATTGTTTTCCTGTTCGTCCCGTTCCAATTTTCATTCCCCTCTTGCTCCATTTCTTTTTGTATCTATTATTTTCTTCGATTCGAGTATGTATGTTGCGTGCCTAAGATTTAGGTAATATTAATAACTATTAGCATTTTAATGTGATTGACTTCTTTCTTGTTCAGTATTTCTGATTTCATTTTTGCCTGTTTCTTTGTGCTTTGTTCCGTTAATTTTTCGTTTGGTGCTAAAATGACAGAATGGTTTAGGTTCACCTATTTTGTGGCCTATGATTTTTTAATCACATTTTGGGCCTCAAACGTTCAGAAGCCCAAAAGGCCAAAGAAATTTGTTGACTCAGTAAGTACAACACCTTTGGGTCATGTGTCTGGTTTCAGGGGTAATAAACAAGGATATGGAGGGTAGTTTTGTTAGTCGTAGCAAGGGAATCTTTTGATAACAGATTTAGAAGCTTCTAGGAAGATAGGTGGGGGGGGGGGCGGTTCGAATTGAATTTCAGACTTGTAGTAGGATAGCTTGGTTAACAAGTCAGTAATTTGAGGGATCAGGTAGCAAAAATAAAAATTAGAAAAAGGTAGAGTTGTAAAAAAGGAATCTGATAGTTTCCCTAATCCCTTGCCTATAAAGGCCCCCTAAACTTGCTTTGTAGGACAGACCTAAGAGACAATTAGAGAGAGCTAGCGGAATCAAAAAATTGAATTCCTGAAAAAAAACACAAAAAAAAGAGAGTTCTACTGTTCCATTAAAAACTTCAGTGAGTTATTTTATTTCTGAAAAAAATTCCAATCCTGATATTCAAAAATGGATTGATTGTTGAAAGTTTTGATACAAGTTGGTTAAGGGTTAATTTCTCATAGGGTTTTGAGTTAATTTTCTGGGTTTTAATTTCTAGAATTGCTGATGCTGGGTTACTACTGTTTGATCCTTCTTAACATCAGATTTTCCTTATTTATTTGCTGTACCATGTATTCTCCAAAACTCTATGGACATTACCTAGGTGTATTTGAAGTCTGGACTTGGAATTTGAATAAAAATGATGACATTCATGATGAATCATATTCCTATTGTCTAATCTCATTTATTTTTGTAATGTTCAATTCTAAAAAAATTTCAATTAGCATAATGACTCAATTTATTATTATGGTGTGTATAAGTAGGACTGTACTGTGAATTGTGAAATTTCAGGATAATTGTGCATTGTGATATTTCGATTATTATTATGGTGTGTATGAGTAGGACTTTTTAATGCTGTTAAGCCTGCTGTATTATGGATCTGGGAATGAATTCATGTGTGTTCAGGGTGTTATGAACCTATGCCTGAAAATAGGAGTGAATTTGAGTTTATACAACTGGTTAAACCATAAATTTCAGTTGTTCAGCTTTATCTTTTTGCTTTACTATCCTAGAAAACAATTTTGGATTGTTTCTTGTTGTAGATCATTAAGGTTTTGACCTTGGGTGTTTGTTTAAATCACATGAATATGTTTGAACTTAAAATGGTTTGAAATGGTTGTTAATTTATTGCTAGTAATTGTTCCAACAACTTATTAGTTATTAGTCATGGCTATTTTATGGTTATTTTCTCAGGATTTATCAAGTTTTTCTTCCCTATTTGGTATTTAAAGTTAATTCGAGTTTTTTTAAAGTTTAAGGTTGCATTTTATTTAGTGTCAAAATTGAGTTTTAATTTGGTGTTTAAAGGATTCGTGGATCATCATGTTTGCCCTGTTAAAATTTATTCCTCCAAGGGCTCGATCCTGGGCCCTTGTCTTTCACCTATAATGTTCTTGAATTGGCCTACTATTGAGGTATGGTCCAAACCATTTAAAATATTCAGTTCCCTAGCCATAATATATTAGGCTACCAGATTTTGGTCCAATTGTGTTAGTTTTCTTAAAAACTTGGTCGTTGGATTGGGCTTCACCTGGGTGAAGCCCAGTCTGTTCATGTATTAAGCTTGCATCAATGGTTGTTCAAACTAGGATTTACCAGTTTGACCCTTGGTCCGTTTTGTGTTGTGCTGGTTTCTTTACTTAAAATACTCAGTCTTTCCTCGTGTGATCCATTAGTTATTTTGAGTAAAAATTTAAATTGCCGTTAGCTTTAGCAAATTAAGCCCACCAAATTAAAGGAGGTGCGCCATATTAGATAACACAAATAGTTATGGTCCTTTGAATTTAGTACCCTTTAAAATAAAATTGGGGTGTGCCATGCCAAACAAAATGACAATTGCACGGTTCAAATTTAATTAATTTTGTTCAAATCCTTAGAATTTGAGGCGTGCCATTTAGCGATTTTCCATGGCCCTCGCTAAGTTTAAACGCGTAGTTGCTTTAGGCGCGTATTTTAATAATATTACCTTCCTAAACTTGGGTGCACATTTATGTGACCCAAATTTAAATCTCAATGTTAGATAAAATGTGTTATGGACTGCGGGTACATTTATGTGACGTGGTTCAAAATATATTTTAAATGACGTTGCAATCTTATTTAAAAATAAATAAAAGCGGTTAAAAGTAAAGAGACAATATAAAAAATCAAAACTTGTAACTTCTTATGTGCCATCATAGAGATCTTGAATGCTCCTCGTCCTTTGCGGTTGTTCATTTGAACTTTGTTGAGAAGAAGGAGATATGACATTGGTTGGAGAAGGAGGTGGCATTGCATCTTGCATAGGTTCCATGGTCTCTGTTTCTTCTTCATCACCAAATTATGGAAGAAAATCATATAAAGTCTCTTCATGGGCTTCCCAATTCCAGGCCAATTCTTCATCAAATTCAACATCACGAATCACCACTACTTTACCGCTACTTTTGGTGTATAACTTGTAGCCTTTTGAAATCATATCATAGCCAACAAAAATATAATTGACGCTTCGATCGTCAAGCTTTGCTCTCGCATGCTGTGGAACATGAGCATTGGCTATGCTCCCAGAGCTATCGTTAGTCATTAATTAACGCTCTCTTTAAAAACCATCATCTCCATCACAGCCACTCTCATAATTTTCTAAAACCATCAATTCTCTTTTGTTCTCTACTTTTCTCTCTTCCTAAAAATCCAATTCAGTAATATTCTTCCATAATTAGCAAAGATTTCTAACCCGTAAGATAACCAAGACAATCTTCCACAACCTACCCACTCTGATTCATCCACATCTCCTCAAAGAAACTGAATGCAAAGTTAAAGGCTAGCCAAGCCCAAGATTCTGAAAATTCAGATAAATTTTTAAATCTACGAGTGAGGGGGAAGGAACTGGGTCTTCTGATTCTGAGAAGGCTCAAAATCACCCTTCTGAGGTATGTTCTGTTCTAGTTGAAAAATTGGACAATAGGTTTGTTCTAGATGGGTCTGTTATGAATGTGGAAACTCCCGAGTCAAAAAGTAGAGGAGGTAAAAACAAAAGTGAAAAAGAAAAGGAGAGTGAGCGTGTGAGTATTGATGTGAGGTGAAGAGGGAAAGAAGTGGTTGAGTCTTTACCCACCTTTGAAATGAGTAGATCATGTATCTGTGGGGATGAGGATAAAAATGTGGGAGATAGTTGCAAGAAAACAGGGGGAAGTGGTTCAAGGGAGGCTTCTGAAGGGCTGCTTAATCTAAGTTCTCATGTAGATAAACCCGGTTCATCTATTGAGGAGACCGTAGCTGACCTTCTGAAGAAAGTGGGTGCAAGTCGTAACCCCAAGAAAAGGAGAACCCCAACACCAAAAGCTCCCAGCATTGCAAAATCTACCAAGAAAAAAAAGGCTACTTCTGCAACAACTGCTGAGATCCCCTACCAAAAGAAACCGCCACAAGGAGTATGTCGAAGCAAAGTGAGAATGAGTTACAAAAAGCTATGGCGGAAAGCAAGAAGAAGAGAATGAACAAAGGGAAAGCTAAGGCTACAGAGCCTGCTGAGATTGTTGATGAGGATGATATGGAATTGTTTCACAAGGAAGAACATACAATTGTAGAGGTACAGACCCCTAAGCCCAAGACGACCAAGACTTCTTCCAAGAAGTCTTCATCTGTATCTAAGACTGTTGAACCTTCATTGGCTAAAAGGACAAGGTCTGCTGTCAAAGCCAAGCAAGTTAGAATTACTGAGGAGGAGGAATTGAGAGGTGAAGAAGAGAGTGAATATGATGCTGAACAAGACAAGCTAGCCAAATTTGGTAAACGAACCATTTTGAAGGGTAGACTTCTAAAGGATTTAGAGGAACCAGGGATGGTTTGACTAGTTGATGATCTTGCTGCTCAGGGTTGGAAGAACATGGTCCTTCAGTTGGATGGCAGGCTGGCAAGGAATGAGATTATAGATTTCATGGCCAATGCAGAGGTAAATGATGGTAGAGTTACTAGCCAAATAAGAGGGGTTCATGTGTCTTTTGATGTACAAAGGCTGGGTGAAATTCTTGACATTCCCTCTAAAGGGTATGATGACTACACAAGGCAAAAATGGCCAAGTCTAGACTTCCTTCCCACTACCCTTGCTATCACTAGGAAGTTCTTTGATGTCCCAGATGTAAATAAAGCCAAGGCCGTGTATAAGAGTCAAATGAAGCCATGCCACAAAGTCCTGTTTCAATTTGTCAACAAGTGTTTGCTGCCTAAGCAGGAAAGAAGACATATTGCTAACTACATCGAGTTGGTATTGATGAAGTGTGTTGAAAGTGGAAGGCAGATCAACTGGCATGCATTTATGATCAAGATACTTGATAGGTTTATCAATGGCTTTAAGGCCCATGCCACCCCTTATTGGTTTATTCTCACTAATGTCCTTGCATGATGTAAGGTACCGCTGAAGAAGTGGGAGATAGCCACAAGTAAAGATCATTTTGGAATAAACACTCTGATTACTTGTGACTATAAAGTCAATGACATTCCCAATGAACCTGGTTCATCTAAGAAGACACCTATCAATAACAAGGTCAGAGCTTTATTGCAGGGAGTGGGGAAAAGGATGCTCGGATAGCTAGGTTGCAGACTCATTTGGCAGAGGTTGAATATGAAAGAGATTCTCTCAGAACTAAGCTAAAAAAGGAACAAGAGAATAATGATGGAATTCTTCAAGACATGCTGCACCTTCTCCAAGCCAAAACCCAACCCTCCAGTTCTTCCAAACCTTAATTTCTTTAGCCTTTACTCCTTGATAGTTGTCTAAATCTTTCAGTGACCCAGATTAGGGATTTTTCTTGCTTTGCTCATGTTTTAACTGTTTTTGTTTCTTTTTTGTTGATTGTGGCAGAATCATATTATCTATCGATGAAGGTTGCTAGTTTTGCTCTTGCTGACTGATTATTTTACCTTGATAGTTTGAATATGTTTGGTTGATTACTGATGATTAATCTATGATTGCACTTGCAGTTGCCCCAGTGGCAATGAGTAATTTTTAAAATTCTGGCGATCACACTGAGTTTATGTAACTTTTCGATAATGACAAAAGGGGGAAGAGATATTGTGATTTATGTTCTGAATAAGTGATGTTTATAACCTAATGAACCTGGTCCTTGATGATAAGTGAAAAGTTTCTAACTTTTTATTGATGAATAAGCTGAGTTATGGCAGGGCCTAAGTGAGTGAAAAGCACAGAGTCTAACATCATCAAAAAGGAGGAATTTGTTGGCCCAGGTAATGGAGAGTTTTGAAGATTGACAAAGGAACTCAGACATGGACCAGGTCCATCCTAGTGAAGCACAAATATGGTCAACTCAAGCATGTGAGATGCACGTGAAGGAGATAAACCTAACTTACCAGAAGCTATATCTCCTATTCCTTATCGAAAAGGTTGCATATTGGATAAGGAGAAAGACTCCTTACTCAAAGAGAACACGGCTTAAGAGAATGACAAAGTTAGAGGTTGAAATCAACTAGAAATCTTCCACAAAGGAAGATTCTAGTCAATATATATTTACTAACTCCATAAATATTGATGTTGTTTTGTTTTACATGTAATGCACACAAGCAGAAGTTAGACGTGAATTGAGAGCAAAATAGAAAGGAAATTTTTAAAGCAGTTCATGTGCGATTCAAGTGTGCAAACCTGAAGCTATATGAACCAGATAGAAGAACCACTTCCAAGAGTCTGTCTTTTATTCTAGATCAATTGTAGTAGGTGTTTTCATATTCTACCTTTCAGCTTATCTAGAAGCAATCGTATTAGGTATTCAGAGCTTTCAAGTTAGAGTTAACTTGAAGTTGTCACAACAGTTGAGGCTGTGTGCTACAATGGGATTAGAGTTATTCCTATGTTTACAAAAGAGTTTTTGTAAATGCAGTTTTTGGATCAGTGATTTTAGTGGAGAGTTTGGGAAAATCCTACTGGAAAATAGGTCGTGGTTTTTTCAAATTTTGAGCCAGGTGTTTTTCACATAATATTTATGTGTTCTTTAATTATTGTACTTATTATTCTGCAACAGTAGTATTTGGAACATATGGAAGAACCAGGTCCTTCTATAATCATGTTAAGCGAAATATTGGACACCACACAAATCCCCCCCCCCTTGTGTGGTATTGAAGTATAAAACATCATATTTTGGCTATGAATCTTCCTTGGGCTGGATTGGCCTTATACAGTACTGAATGACTGACTGGCAGTTGCTATGTATATATTCGGGATGGATCTTTGCTGGGCTGGATTTGCCATATACAGTACTGAGTGACTGAGCATGTCGAGTGATTGAGAATGATAAGTGGAAAGTGTGAGACGATGAGATTGAGTACTGTGGGAGTGTGAGTACATAATTTCATCTTTGAGATACATTGCATTGACATGCACACATAACATACATGCATAGAGATGCATTTTCCTTATGCTCTACGGTATTTTCACACATATTGACATATATGCATAGAGATGTATTTTCCTCGTGCCATTTGAAAATGAAACATCTTATTTATTGTTGAAAGGTTTTTGGAGAAATCACAATTTTCAAACTTACTCATTTTTGGCGATTTCATTAGAAGATTTGGATTTGCACTGATTTACTTTTAAAGCAGGCCTATTTTCTTGAATTGTGAATGAGCTGAGCCTTTTATCTCTGAGTTACTTCTTTTATTACTATTATTATATATATAAATATATTTGTTGGTTATTGGTGTCGGACTCCGACCAATGTTCCAGCTCATCACTCCTTTCAACCTAAGGTTTGTTTTGTTACTTATTGAGTACCTATGGTCGGTTATACTCATACTACACTTCTGCACCTTGCGTGCAGATGTTGGATGTTGATATTACCGTGTTCGACAGGAGCTAGAATTGAAGATGTACCTGCATTCCGGTTGTAGCTGCCTCTTATATTTATTTCATACCAGCTGATGTATTTATTTCATACCTGCGTTCCAGTTATAGCTACCGAATAGATGATGTATTTATTTCATACCAGCTCTGTAAATTCTACTCTTAGAAGCTCATTATTTGTACCACCTATCCTTAGGGAATTTTTTGTATAAAAGAAATTGTATTATTATTTCATTTCATTATAAATCTCCTTTAATTTGACAGTTGTTAATTGGATTATCTAGTAGATTGGGTCAGGTGCTATCACAGCTAGTTGGATGTTGGGCCATGACACTAAGCTTGAAAGATAATGAAGCCAAGCTACTGCTCTCCATATTATTGGACCCATTTGACCAAGACATACATTGAAGTAGTGACAAAACTCAATGATTACAGGGTCGATAGGTGGTTTGAATCCTAAGGTAAAAGGGTAGGTGTAACAAACGAATATCCTTCACTATAAGAGGTTATTCGATCATCAGCACTAGGAGCTACCAAAAGGAAATTAGATTTCCAGTTGCATTCACGACAAACTAAAGAGCAAAGACCAAGAGGGATCAAAGTAAGGCAACGATCGGCAAGGTCAAGTGATGCTATGAAAGAAACCTATTTTCTCATAGTTTCACATTCCAATATAAAAGAAAATTCTTGAGGAAGAATTTCAGACACACAAGCTTCTGCAAAGGTTCATTATGGTCTTTACCTCCAGAGGAAGATCTATGAGTTGTTGAAGTTCTTGCTCTCGTAGAAAAAGGTTTTGCAGTATTCTTCTAGGAAGGGGTAGAACTACAACTTGATAAAGAACCTAAGTTACAAAGTCTACCACCTTTTCTACTCCTAGTTGAGTTAGAAGAGGGAGGATGTTCATCAATGATGACCACTTTATGAGGGTCTGATGATGAAGAAGGATTTGAAGAACGAGAAGTCATCTTTTAATGGCGAAAGTATAAAGAGAGGGAGAAATTGCTGAAGAAGTTGGAATAATAATGCAAAAAAAAAAAAAAAAATTTGAGTGGTACGTGATACGATATTTATAAAGAAGGACCATCATTATGAACCGTCATCATGGAACCGTCACTTTAAACTGACATAGTCGCAGAAAACCCTATAAAGATGCTATAAATTGCAGATCCAATTATAACAGGACACATGTCCTGATCATTAAATTAAAAGGATGTACATCTCATCGGCTTCTAAAGAAAATATTATGATGTTTCGAAATAGTCGGCAAGGCATTCCCGCCATAAATGAACTTACCACTTTCCGAATATTCAGTTGAGAATATTCAAAAAAGTGGGAAGACTATCCGTATTGGAAGAAAAATAGGCATGACATGTAGATAAGTAGTATGATGACATGTAGTATCTATATCATGTCAATAAAGAAAGATGATGAGGCACGAATGAAATACCTACGGAAAGAATGTACCATACTTGACAACTAGGAAAGAAGAAATGCGCACGAGATGTATAAAGACCAAAAAAGGAAAATATTCATGAACCGGTTATAAGTATGGAAAGGGAATAAGCATTATCCTTTATTATGTGTGATCACATATTATCACAATAACCGTTACGGGTAGATTTAGTAATAGGAAATTAATGCAGTTAATATTAGTAACATATAAGAATTAAGTAAGAGGAACCATTAAATTTGTGTATCATTATGTAAGGACCTTTATCTTATTTTGTACGATCATTTGAATATTCTCAATTATATGTTATCAGTCTTTTACTTTTACTTGATTGAAGAATCCAATCCATAATTCTGGGAGAAATCAGCGATCAACAATAAGCTTTCTTTCCTTCATTTATCATTTAAGTTGTTTGTTTTATTCTCACATTTTTGAAAAAGTGAAGTAAATTTAGTGATTACAAACCGGATTTTCTTTAAGACAGTGGAGTTTATTGCTTTTATTCCGTCCGTTTTATTTTGTGTTGTTATTTCTAGTTGAGGATTAGTTGGTGAGTTATGTCCCAAGCAATTTGCCCATATTTTTTTAGTGGCTTCATATAGATTTTAGACATAGTGTTTAAAGTTAGATACTATTGTTTTTTTGTATTAGATGTTTAATTTTATTTATGTTCGAAATATGAAGATAAAAATGCTTCAGGGCGAATCAACTACGAATGACTAATTGTAGAACTAGGAAACAGAAGAGGTTAACAAGAACGCATTGATAATTCATGTATACTAACTAGGCAATGCAACTAGGTACATTTATCCTAATCAGGAATTTGTTCACTGATGCTTAGGTTCAAGAACTTGATCTACTCAATCCTATATATGCAATGTAAAATTATCATTTTCGAGTTCAATCCTATGTTCGTAGATAATATTGAATTGGTGATAAAACAATCAAAAAATTAAGTGGAAGATTAAATAAATAGACTAATATGATAAAATAAAAAAAACAACTCCTGCTTCAAACTACAATGTTCATGTAGCACAACAACCCTTGAACTAATAAACTATAAAATTAAAGAAAAGAAAAAAAGAGAAGAAAAGCATATAGTATTGGCTCCAAATAGATGGGTTCACGTGAACCCATGCTCCTCTCCCCTAAATTTTGTATAATAATATTATAATTTTTCAAATTTACTTAAACATATGTGTGTGCACCATACTCAATAACTCCTATGATGCAGTTATTATTGGGTGCACCTCCACAAGTGCGATTCAAATCTCACTCCAGACGGTCTTGTTTTCGGCATAGAGTATAGATCTATATGTCTGAAATAGTAAGATTTCCAAAACAATATAATTTTGAACCGGTAATTTCAAAAGTATAGTGGGTTCATGGTAAGAGACTAAATTTAAACCCATCAAATGTCTAGTTCCACCTCTCCATAATAGTGCACCCAACCTTTTGAAATCCCGGATCCACCTCTGGTTCTTGGAATATTAAAAAATTTAATTTATAATTCTACCTTTCCGATAGTCGTTTAACCTAAAATTCGCGTAACAACTAAACTTGTATTTTTGTTTTAAGGATATGTTATTTAATTCAATGCCAATTGATAAATAAGGAACTAAATAGAGAAATTGAAGAATAATATAGACCAAACCAGTGTGTAAGCTAAATCTGTAACACGAACTGTGATAATCTCGAGGTATGATAATGGGAATAATAAATGATAAAACAGCTCTAATGAACAGTAAATGAAATAGCAAGAGGAATAACAAGCGTATATTTTCTTATCAATGAGCAATGATCAATGTGTTACAAATGGATGGGATCCCCCTTTATATAATAGGGGAGTCTTACATAAAGGTACACTTATAATTATAGTAGAAAATCATATTTGACAATTGTTTAACAGTTGAAGACCAATCCATTCCAAAATTTACCGTAATCCCAAGACCGTTGCGGATATCTCGCTCTTTCAGTTATTGACCCATACCGGCATTACCTCGAAGCATACCTTCTTCTGACCTCGGCAAGTGTTATCGACCATGACCTTGGAAAGGAACTTTGACCCCGAGCTCGACGTCCTGGTTTTCCGATGTGGTATAACATTTTCCATCGAAGAACGAAATTGGGTAGCCCCCATTTCTACCTTATACAGATAGTCCCCTCGTTTCTTAGAATAAAATGATAAGAAACGACTTGAGAGATGTTTCGGACACCCCGATAATGACATCATCTCTATGACGTAAGTATTCGAGGTGATCAAAATGTCCCGTCGGCTAAGTTGCCCAAAACATTAAATGCTTGCCACTGACGGTCAGCCACTAGCGCCACCGAACCGTCACCGTGAACCTATAAATACATGTTTCCCATTTGAATCAAAGCTTTACTTTCATCTTCACCAATTTCTCTAAGTTTCTTCCTCACTTTATCTCTTATGTTCCTCCACCAGTTGATTCAATCTTTTAGGACCAGAAAATGCCAAACTCTACCTCTTTCCGTTTCATCTCATTTGAATCAATGGAAAAAACCTCCTAAACCATACCTCAACAGGAGAAAGCCTTTTTTCTTCTTCTCAGTCGCCCGGTGACAAAATGTCGAGTGAGCTGCTCCTTCACGAGATTGTTCCCGACCCTTGTGTTCTAAGACACGACTTCCAATTCGAGAACCCTCTATTTGTCCCTGGCCGGTGTGAACACGTATTGAGGTATATTTGCTCAACAATGGAAAAACAGCTCGATGCCGTGAAGGAAGATAGCAATTGGGGGCCTGAGGTTTTGGTACAAATCACCGACCCCGAAGAAAGTATCACCACTTACGTGGAGGGGTTTCTAAGCGTTTGTACTTACCCCTTCACATTGGGTCTTTTTGACCCCGTAATCATAATTTTTGCAAGATGTACCAGGTTACCATCGGCCAGGTGCATCCCTCGTTCTGATATATAGTGATTGACTCATTATGCTCCGCTTCTTCTCCGGCGAGGCCAGTGGGTTGGAATTGTAAGGCCCCAAATTTTTTTTCCGAGTGATTTAAGATTTCGTCGTGCCAAGGTAGGCTAAATTATTTTATCTCGTGTGAAAATATGGATTTGTGATATTATGGATATCAATTGGATATGTTAATAAGTGTATAAGTCTTATTATAAGTTATTTGGGGTCTAAGGAGAGGCCCAAGTCCAAGCCAAGTTGGAAAATTGCATATTAGACGAAATATGTAAATGAGTGCGCACAAGACGTCACTTTGAACGATCATATATCTAGTTATATAAGGAGTTGTGTGAGGATCAACCTATCAAATTCAAGCCCTTTGAGTCTAGTTTCCAACGCAACAAACCGTTCCTCATTTGGAGCTGTATACACAAAGTTATGATCATTTTACTCGTCAGGTGTCAGATGCGCAAAAACTTGCGCGAAATGAATTTCGCGCATACTTCGCGCATCTGAGGCAGACTGCTCAAAAAAATGCGCGAAGTAATGCGCGATCGCGCATCTGGG
>MU732934.1:39314-49534 GCA_026770625.1 Nicotiana glauca | reverse complement strand
TAGAAAAGTTGAAAGTTGACAGTGAAAGAATCCATAAAAATAGTATATGTGTACGGGGATTTGATGGTGGAGGGAAAGACACAATGGGAGATATTGTGCTGGAATTAACAATAGGACCTGTGGAATTCACTATGGAGTTTCAAGGGCTCGATGTTGCTGTTTCATACAATATTTTATTGGGACGGCCCTGGATTCATGCCGCAAAGGCAGTACCGTCTACTTTGCATCAAATGGTCAAATTTGAATGGGATCGGCAAGTGATTGTGGTCCATGGGGAGAACAATTCTTGTAATGTTATTACACCCTTCGAAGAAGTTGAAGATGACAAAGGTCCATGGGTGTACCAAGTTTTGGACACAGTGCCAGTTGCTAAAGTCCTGGAAGGGGAGTGTGTTCCTAGACCAAAGGTAGCAGCTGCATCTGTCATGGTGGCGTCAGAGATGATAAGGAATGGATTCTTGCTCGGAAAAGGGTTTGGGTGCTTCACTGTAGGGAATCATACAGCCAGTGTCTCTTCCAGGAAATCTGGACACTTTTGGGTTAGGTTTCAAACCCACTGTTGCTGACATAAGGAGAGCTAAAAAGATGAAGAAGAGAGTGTGGACCCTTCCAAAACCTATTCCTCGCCTTTCCCATTCTTTTGTCCGGTCTGGTTCTAAAAGGCGCCCAGCAACAACAATGCCCAATTCTGTGGTGATAGAACCCAACAAGGAGATGATCGAAAGGTTCGAAAGGTTGTTCGATGAAGTGAACATGGTGGAAGCAGGCGAAGGTCCGAGTAAAATTGATGTGCAGTTCGTGGGGTCTCAGGCCAAGCTTAATAACTGGGAAGCTACTCCTCTTCCTACACGAAAGGAGTCGTGGTAGTTAGTTTTTGATTTTCCTTTGAGTATTAAATATGGATTATTTCCAAGGTTGTAATTCGGATTTCTATGTTCCGTCCATTTGGATGAGTTAAACCTTGTTATCTTACAATTTTAATGAGATGCAATTTCCTTCTCTCTTCATTCCTGATAGCCTTTATTTTTGTTTTTCTCTCTCTTGTACAGTCCACTTTATGCTGGTTTCAATGATGTGTCATGCATGAGGAGTTCCCGGCCTAGTCTTGATAACCAATGTGAAATAGTAATACAAGAAATTGAGTGTGATGATGAGGTAGAATATGATGACGAGGAAGCCTTGGAAGAAATCAGTAAATAATTAAGTCAATTTGAGAAAAAACCCAAACCTAACTTAAATGACACAGAGGCAATCAATCTAGGGGATCAGGAGAATGTTCGGGAAACAAAAATAAGTGTCCATTTGGAAGCCCCGCTCAGGGAAGAAATAATCAAGTTGTTGTTTGAATACAAAGATATTTTTGCATGGTCATATGATGATATGCCGGGTTTAAGTACTGATCTAGTGGTCCACAAGTTGCCTATTTATTCGGAATGCCCTCATGTCATGCAAAAGCTGAGGAAATTTAAATTAGATATCAGTGTGAAAATCAAAGAAGAAGTCAACAAGCAGTTTGAGGCGAAGGTCATACGGGTTACCCGATATCCCACCTGGTTAGCCAATGTCGTGCCTGTGCCAAAGAAGGATGGAAAGACCAGAGTTTGTGTTGATTACCGTGATCTCAATAAGGCGAGTCCAAAAGAAAATTTCCCATTTCCAAACATCCATATATTGATTGACAATTGTGCTAAACATGAGATTGGTTCTTTCGTGGATTGTTATGCGGGCTATCACCAGATTTTGATGAATGAGGAAGATGCTGAAAAGACGGCATTCATCACGCCTTAGGGGACATATTATTATAGGGTCATGCCGTTTGGGTTGAAAAATGCAGGGGCAACATACATGAGGGCGATGACCACCATGTTCCATGATATGATACATCGGGAAATTGAAGTCTATGTGGATGATGTAATTATCAAGTCCAGAAAGCAGTGTGATCATGTTAAAGACCTGAGGAAGTTTTTCCAGAGGCTTCGCAGGTACAATCTCAAACTCAATCCAGCAAAGTGTGCGTTTGGAGTCCCGTCAGGGAAGTTGTTGGGGTTTGTGGTAAGTCGACGTGGTATTGAATTAGACCCGTCCAAAATCAAAGCCATCCAGGAGTTACCACTGCCACAAAGCAAGAAAGAAGTGATGAGTTTGCTCGGCAGGTTGAATTATATCAGCAGGTTCATTGCTCAGCTTACGACGACTTGCGAGCCTATCTTCAAGCTGTTAAAGAAAGATGCAGCGGTCATATGGACGGATGAATGTCAGGCAGCATTTGACAAGATTAAGGAGTATTTGGCTAGTCCACCTGTGTTGGTTCTGCCAGAGCCGGGAAGACCCTTGATCCTCTATCTGACAGTGTTGGATAACTCTTTTGGTTGTGTACTGGGGTAACATGATGTCACGGGAAAGAAAGAGCAGGAAATTTACTACCTCAGCAAGAAGTTCACATCTTACGAGGTAAAATACACTCAACTTGAGAGGACGTGTTGTGCTTTAACCTTGGTAGCGCAGAAATTGAAACATTACTTGTCAGCATATACCACTTATCTCACCTCGCGGTTGGATCCATTGAAGTACATTTTTCAGAAACCCATGCCCACATGGAGGCTCGTAAAGTGGCAAATCCTGCTCACAGAATTTGATATTATATACGTGACCCGTACTGCGATAAAAGCACAAGCAGTGGCTGATCACCTAGCGGAGAATCCAGTTGATGATGAATATGAACCTTTGAAAACATACTTTCCTAATGAGGAGACAATGCATATTGAGGAATCAGAACAAGATGAAAACCCTGGGTGGAAGTTGTTGTTTGATGGGGCTGCTAATAACAAAGGCGTTGGGATAGGAGCGGTACTTATTTCTGAGACAGGGCAGCACTACCCTGTTATAGCTCAACTTCGTTTCCACTGTACCAATAATATGGCTGAATACGAGGCATGTATTCTAGGTTTGAGGATGGCTATAGACATGGGTGTACAAGAGATCTTGGTCATGGGCGACTCGGATCTTTTGGTACACCAAATTCAGGGAGAATGGGAGACACGAGATTTAAAGCTCATACCGTACCGGCAATGTTTGCATGAACTTTATCAACGGTTTCAGTTAATAAATTTCAGGCACATTCCAAGGATTCATAATGAAGTTTCTGAAGCTTTGGCCACTTTGGCATCGATGTTGCATCATCCAGATAAGGCATACGTGGACCCCTTGCAGATTCAGGTTCGAGATCAGCATGCCTATTGTAACATAGTGGAGGAAGAGCTTGATGGAGAGCCGTGGTTTCATGATATCAAAGAATACCTCAGAATGGGAGTATATCCGGTACAGGCCACAGGGGACCAAAAGAGAGCCATTAGATGCTTAGCAAGCGGATTTTTCTTTAGTGTAGGAGTGTTGTACAAAAGAACTCCAGATCTTGGATTATTGAGGTGCATGGATGCTACACAGGCTACAGCTATCATGACTGAGGTACATGCAGGAGTTTGTGGACCTCATATGAGTGGATATGTACTGGACAAGAAGATTCTTCGAGCAGGATATTATTGGCTCACTATGGAACGAGATTGTATCAGTTTCGTACGCAAGTGTCATCAGTGTCAAGTACATGGAGATTTGATTCATTCTCCTCCATCTGAGTTGCACACAATGTAGGCACCATGGCCCTTCGTTGCTTGGTGGATGGATGTCATTGGGCCAATCGAGCCAGCAGCATCTAATGGGCACAGATTTATTCTAGCAGCCATTGATTATTTCACTAAGTGGGTTGAGGCAAAAACATTCAAATCAGTGACCAAGAAGGTGGTGGTTGATTTTGTGCATTCAAATATCATTTGTCAATTCGAAATTCGGAAGGTGATTATCACAGATAATGGTGCCAATCTCAATAGTCATCTGATGGCGGAAACATGTCAGCAGTTTAAGATCACGCACCGCAATTCTACCCCATATCGGCGAATGGATCAGTCGAGGCAGCTAACAAGAACATCAAGAAGGTACTTCGGAAAATGGTGGAAGGATCCAGGAAATGGCATGAGAAATTACCTTTTCCTCTGTTAGGATATCGCACTACTGTTCACACTTTAGTAGGAGCAACTCCTTACTCATTGGTGTATGGTACGGAGGCGGTGATACCTGCAGAAGTTGAAATACCATCCCTTCGGATTATTGCTGAAGCAGAAATTGATGATGATGAGTGGGTCAAAGCCCGTTTGGAACAATTGAACTTGATTGATGAAAAAAGATTGGTAGCAGTACGTCACGGACAGTTATACCAACAGAGAATGGCAAGAGCATATAACAAGAAAGTGCGTCCGCAGAAGTTTGATGTGGGGCAATTAGTATTGAGGCGTATCTTATCTCATTGGGCTGAAGCAAAAGGAAAATTCGCCCCCAACTGGCAGGGGCCGTTTGTTGTAACCCGAGTGTTGTCCAATGGTGCATTGTATCTAACAGATGTGGAAGGGAAATGTGTAGAAATGGCTATCAATTCTGATGCAGTCAAGAGATATTATGTATGATTTCTTTATCTTTATGTACCTAATTGTATTTGGCATGTTTTGAGATTGAAATGACGAAGGCATTTTGTTCTACTATCCAAACACTTTATCCTTTGTTATCCCTTTGAGCCTTATTATATTTTCTTTCATATCCTCTTTCGGAATCAACAACAAAACTCAAGAACCCGAGCAGAAAATTAAGTGGAGAAACAAGAAAAGAAAAGAAAAAGAAAAGAAAAGAAAAGAAAAGAAAAGAAAAGAAAAAGAAAAGAAAATAAAAAAAAAGAGAAAAGAAAAGAAAAGAAAAAGAAAAGAAAAGAAAAGAAAAGAAAAAAAAGAGAGAAAAGAAATGAAAAAGAAAGAAAAGAAGAATGAAAGAAAGAAAACATCGCAACAACAAAGCGATTTTGTGACCTGAACTATGTTTGAATTGATCCCGAAAGGGTACGTAGGCAGCCTCTCTGAGGTTCAGTTACAACAAAAGAAAAATTCAAGAATCCCCAAGAAGGAAACTGGGGCAGAAGTTGTGATTGTTACGAGAAATATGATTCCGAAAGTTGTAACTTTGAACCCATGTTGAATTATTTTGAGCCTTTACACCCTTGTTTCTAAACCCTTCCAAAAGCCACATTACGGTCCAAAGAAAGACCTTCTGATCAATTTTAAGAAATGACAATATGTGAGCACGTGATTTTCGCCACGCTTAATTAACTCCTATAAATTCATTAGAATTAGAGTTTTTCTTTTATTTTTTGAATTTTAGGAATTAATTGCATGATTTTTATGTTTTGTTTGCATTTGTGATGTGCATTTGTTTAATTGATACAATTCACAAAAAATATAAAAAATAGTATATTTGCATTAATATTAAAACAAGAAAAAATAACCAAAAATAGTCCTTTTACATTTTTTACATTTTTTTTGTTTAGTTTTCCTTTAATTTAGGAATTAGTTAATATTTGAAGATTAATTAGTATAATTTTAGATTTTATTTGAGTATTACAAAAAATCAGAAAAAATAAATAGTACAAAATAAAAAATACAAAACAAAACAAATAAAAGAAAACAAAAGAAAATGCAAATAAAAGGGGTTGCCCAGTTTGGGGCCTTAACCAAGCCCAAATGAGTTCCAAGCCCAAACGAGCCCTACACCCGATCCAAACCCAAAATCCCTGGACCCGGCCTACCCTTGTTAAATAAAACGGCGTCGTTTTAAAAGGATCAATCAGGGCCATTGGTCTTTGATCGAACGGACATAATTGTCCTATGATGTTTTAAATATATATGTCTGAAGCCCCATACCCCATCTACCTGTCTCCCTCACACCCATAAACCCTAGCCGCCACAAAATTCCCTCCACCATCCTCCGCCATGGTTCCACCGTCCTCCGCCCTAGCGCCGCCGGCCAGAAATCGCCTCCGCCGGCGGCGGAGCTCCAAATGAGCCTAAAATTTCACCACATACTCTCCCTTCTCTCCTCTTTCCATCCCCACAGTTGGATTCCTTCAAATACGAATCAATCACCTCAAATAAGCCCCGTCGCCTTCGTCGGAACCCTATCGCCGGCGAAGGTAACCAACTCCAAAAATCCCAAAATTAACACCACTGACTCCTCTCGTCCACCTTTTCCCCTTTCCACAAATCTTTCTCCTCGAATCTCAACAGAACTTGTCGAATATCTATTTGAGTTTTTCCGGCCAAGTTGCAACTTACGCCAATGGCCTTCAAATTGACACCGTAGACCCTTCTCTTCATCCTCTATCCAACCCTCATAGCCACCACTCTCAAATATAGCCGGGATTGTTCGAATTTCAATTTGAACTTTTCCGGCAAAATCCTAGGTTACCCAATCAACTCCCAAGTCACACCAAGAAACCGTCTTCCTCTCCTCATCATCACTTCATGCCCAGAATCCCTCAAATCCAAGCATAAGGGCTTGAGTTGCGGATCTCAAGTTTTGGGAGACTGAACCAGTTCGGGAAAATTTTGACAAGTGCTTCTCACAGTAAGTTTTCTTTAATGTTCTAGGTTAATTCCTTAGTGTAGTCTAATAGTTTCTTTATTTTCTTCTTTGATTAATTTGGTCACTGTTCATAGCTGATTCTGTGTTTAGGTCTGTTTGAACTTAATCTAGTTTAACTTTAGGTAACATTAATCCATCCTGGTATTTTACTTAAATGTTAGAATTATTTGATTAGCCGTTGAATTCTGTACCTGTAGTTTTAATTCAATTTTACCATCTTGGTTTAATTCTTGTTCCAATTAAATTAGTTGTGATGCAATTCACAATTATGTTCTATTTCTAGTTTCAATCTCATGTTGACGAGTTCAGGATATTATTTTTATAATTTCAGTATTGTTTTAGTCAATTTTTAGTCTGTATCTTTGTGTAATTGCTGATTATTTTAGTTTAAATTGAAGCAATTAGGTGAGTTAGGACTAAACTCTTAGTTGTTGATTGGTTATAGCTGGCTTAGGCTCATTAGGATTAGTTTCAGTTAATGTTTAACAAGGTTAAAGGGGTCTGGTACAGCTAACCATAGTTTGTAAATTTCAGACTACTTTAAGGGTAAAATGGGCATAGAAAAGGGCAAAAATCTTCAGATTACTAATTAAGGAAGTCAAGAAATGGTAGCATGGGTATTATAGGGTTAAAAGAACCTCCTAGACCCTTCTAGAAGGGGTCTAAGTGCACATTTCAGTAATTGTGATGCACTTACTTGTTTAACAAGTCAAGAATAAAAGAACTAATCTGAAAATAATCAAGGGCCAATAAGGAAAATAGAAAATCTGAGGGTTGCCCTAATTTAGGCCTATAAAAGGCACCCAAATGCCTTGAAAAAAAAAGGTTAGAAGTTCTGAAAATTCCCCAAACCCTTCCAGCTCTTAAATTTCCCCAAAAATTCTTTTTCAATTCCAGATTTTATCTTTGAACTTCAAAACCTTCAAAAATCCAAAAACAATAGAAAATAAGTAGAAAAATCCAAAAAAAATTATTGTTCCATCAGATAATTCTAGTTAATTTTGATTTTTAATAGCTAAATTCTCTTCTTCTAGCTCCAACAATTTCAGAGATTCATTAGGCTTGAGTTTTGATCAATTTTAAGTTTGATTGCTGGGTTTTTGTTTGAGTTATGATTTGCTGAAATTATCAGAAGTGTTTGAGTGCGATTTTGAGTCAATTTGAGTTCAACTAAGTTACCATTTGGTTGTTTGTTGAGCTGCTGAGTTTCATTGATACTAATCCTCGGATTAGAGATTAATATTGAGCTGTGAAATCTGCTGGTTGCATTGGTTGCTGACTTCATCTCTTTCTTCTTGTTGTTTCACCTTTCCGGGTACACATTCGAAACATCAGTTGATGTAATTGTTGAGCTGAGAAGTTGAATAAATACTATTCTGAAACTTGCATATACAAGTTACCATAGTGAAATAGATATTAGATAATTCATACCTTGTTTAGTTTCACCTTTCATTGGTACTGTTTTGTACAATCTGACTGAAATTTGAACAACATTAGGACTAGTTATGTTAAATTTGGGATTGTATTGAACTTCTGAATTGTTAAGTAACAGATTGTTAGATATAGAGCTAGTAGTTCAATTTGGTTTAGTTATTGCTACTAATAAAGTTGGAATTTATATGATGAATGATTTTATAATTGGACACTAGTTTTATAGTCAACGTCGGACAATAAGCAGCTTCAATAGTTTTCAGTATTCCATTTCTAAATTCATGGTTCCCTGTTGATTGGTTGTTTAATAAGTGTCATTTTAAGTTAGTAATTACTGTTTCTCAAATCCAATCTTGCTTTCATTTGATTTTCCTTATAATGATAATTAAGAAATCACTAATAGGTAGGCAACTAAGGTAATCTAGGTTGGGACTGAAATTTGAATGATCCATATTTTATTATTACAAATGATGTGATGCTGTTCTTCCTCATAATCGTTGAATGCCTAGTAAATGATTTGGAGCATTTCTGTGTGTGTATATGCTCAATTTGAGCTTAAATTTGGTCTGGGTCATCAAAACAGGCTGGCCCTTTCGTTCCTGGGCCCATGCTGAAGCCCAATAACGCTACAGCATTGTTTAAGAGCAAGTCTTCTTCTCTCTCTTCATATGTTAAGCCTTTAAGGCCCAAAAAATTATCAAATATCATTAAATGACATTAGAAAATATCGAGGTATTAACTTACAAATATAAAATTGAGTTTCGAATTAGGTAGCGGGTTCAAGCTAAAAAAGTCTTCACTTTTGTTTGAATTCGGACTTGAATTCGAGGCCCGAATTTATAATTGTAAGTTAATTGGCCTTTTAGAGACAAATAATCCATAGAAAATTCTAGTTTGCTTTTAGTTGGCCTTTAATAATAAAAATAAGACGAGCCTCGCCGAATCAAAAGAAGCCATTACGGGGCCCTCATTAATTACTTAATTAAAATACTTAGAAACTCAGGACGGGCAGTTTAGAAAATTTTACGGCCTTCCCAAAAGATAACAAGGCGTTAGCCACTTTTAAGCGCGCTTTAATAATTTTACATTCTTAAATACGGGTGTGTATTTCATACAACCCAAATCCGAATCCGAAAACGTCAAATAAAGATGTGTCGAGGATCCGGGTGCATTTCATGTGACGTGATCCGAAAACATATTTTTTTAGGCGACGTTCACTTTTTGTAAAAAAATAATTTAAAAGCGGTAAATAATTATAAAATTGCACTATAGGTTGGAGCATGTAAAAAATTAGATTTATAGCCATTTATAATAATTTAAGTGACCGTGCTAGAACCACGGGACCCGGGGGTGCCTAACACCTTTCCTCTAGTCAACAGAATTCCTTACACAAAATTTCTGGTTCGCAGACTCCAATTGGGAAGTCGAATAATTTTCCTCGATTTGGGATTTAAACCGGTGACTCGGGACACCAAAAGCCAATCCTTTCCCGAGTGGCGACTCTAGAAATAAATAAATAATCCCAATTCGAATAATGTCACTTAAATTGAAAAAAACTCCCTTTATACATTTTACCCTTCGGGGTAAGGTGCGTAAAAAGTGAGGTGTGACAGCTCTGGCGACTCTGCTGGGGAAACGAACCCAGAATTCCGGTTCAGGGTTCAAATAATTCGAGCTTAGTTTATTTATTATATTTGGCTTTTATCTGATTCTTCTACATGCTTCCATGCTATATGTGCTAAATGTTTACCGCTTTGATATTTGTTGAAACTGTATAAAAATTATCGCGAATCCCTCCTCTTTCTGAGTCTTCTACATCATGGAGAAGGGTGCACTTCGTGTAGCTTCTCTTCTGTTAGAGTCTTTTTCCCAAATTTAGAACGAGGTTTGGATAAGTTGCAAAGCCGGGCGAGCTTCTGTATCCCCGGTACGCTGCCTCCCCCTCGGCCCGAGTTGTCCGCTCGGGTAAGCCAGGTCTAGACCAATAAACCTAGGGTTTAAACCTAGTATAATAATAAACTCATGCCGGACTCCTAGTAGGATGCTTATCTGCATCATGTGCATTCTGACTNTGATGCATATTACGTGCTACTTGCATTTATTTGCTCGGCTCCGCATGTTGACCGGTTTGTATATCATGAGTGAAAAAATTATGAAAAATAGCAGTGTTAAGACTAAGTGGGGGTAATTATTTATTATGAAAAATCAATGCCCAATTAGTACCGAAATGCTGCCAAATTTTTGAAAAATGAAAAGAAAAATATAAAGAGAAA
>MU732934.1:6385-20386 GCA_026770625.1 Nicotiana glauca | reverse complement strand
TTTGGTCTGGGTCATCAAAACAGGCTGGCCCTTTCGTTCCTGGGCCCATGCTGAAGCCCAATAACGCTACAGCATTGTTTAAGAGCAAGTCTTCTTCTCTCTCTTCATATGTTAAGCCTTTAAGGCCCAAAAAATTGTCAAATATCATTAAATGACATTAGAAAATATCGAGGTATTAAATTCCAAATATAAAATTGAGTTTCGAATTAGGTAGCGGGTTCAAGCTAAAAAGGTCTTCACTTTTGTTTGAATTCGGACTTGAATTCGAGGCCCGAATTTATAATTGTAAGTTAATTGGCCTTTTAGAGACAAATAATCCATAGAAAATTCTAGTTTGCTTTTAGTTGGCCTTTAATAATAAAAATGAGACGAGCCTCGCCGAATCAAAAGAAACCATTGCGGACCCTCATTAATTACTTAATTAAAAATACTTAGAAACTCGGGACGGGCAGTTTAGCAAATTTCACGGCCTTTCCAAAAGATAACAAGATGTTAGCCACCTTTAAGCGTGCTTTAATAATTTTACATTCTTAAATACGGGTGTGTATTTCATACAACCCAAATCCAAATTCAAAAACGTCAAATAAAGATGTGTCGAGGATCCGGGTGCATTTCATGTGACATGATCCGAAAACATATTTTTTAGGCGACGTTCACCTTTTGTAAAAAATAATTAAAAAGCGATAAATAATTATAAAATTGCACTATAGGTTGGAGCATGTAAAAAATTAGATTTGTAGCCATTTATAATAATTTAAGTGACCGTGCTAGAACCACGGGACCCGTGGGTGCCTAACACCTTCCCTCGGGTCAACAGAATTCCTTACACAAAATTTCTGGTTCACAGACTCCAATTGGGAAGTCAAATAATTTTCCTCGATTTGGGATTTAAACTGGTGACTCGGGACACCAAAAGCCAATCTTTTCCCGAGTGGCGACTCTAGAAATAAATAAATAATCCCAATTCGAATAATGTCACTTAAATTGGAAAAAACTCCCTTTTATACATTTTACCCTTCGGGGTAAGGTGCGTAAAAAGGGAGGTGTGACACAATACAAGCAGGTAAAGTGATTCATATTGGGGACAACACTCTGGTGCCAGAGGGAAAATGGTGAAAATGAGAGAGTCTTATTGGTGAAAACCCTCACGGGCACCATAAGGCGATGTGAGTTGAGAGAAATGAAAATGAGAGAGTCTTATTAGTGAAAACCCTCACGGGCACCGTAAGGCGAAGTGAGTTTGGAGAGATATAAAAAATGAGAGTTTTATTGGTGAAAATCCTCACGGGCACCGTAAGGTGAAAGTGAGTTTTTCAGATGCGCAAATGAAAGAAGTCTGTGGTTGAAAGGTGTTGGAAACATGGCAAAACAAGCGAGATTTGGGTCGTGGAAGTATGAAACAATAAAAGTGGCAATTGACAGTTGATTGGTTGGACAGACTAGGCTGGTTAATCCAAAATGCATGGCATGATCAATGGAACCAGCTTTTCCACTCAGATAAGTCCTTCTTTTTCTCTTCATTACAAATCATCCATTTTCAGAGTCTTTCTATTCTTAACCCTCGAGGTCATTGCATTTCATTCTCTTGAAGTCTGTCTATAAGACGTTTCAGTGTCAGTACTATTCAAAAGAAGGATTTTAAAGCTAACTACCAACTTCCCGGTTGTATGGCACAACGAGATTGGGACATATCAAAAGAAAGTGAAGCATGATGGACCAGTGAAAATCCCATCAGTTGAATAATCAGACAATTGTAAGGGAGAAGCAAAGTTTCACAAGAAGGGGACAAAAATACCAAAACAGTAATACGAGGTAAAACATTTGGGTCAGCAAAATCAGAGGATCGAAAGTCAGCTGGGAAGTCGAGGCATTTCAAGGCAAGTCCAAAGAAGCAAGTTAGAGCAGAGTCGGAAACAGGAGCATGGCCAACAAGAATGCCAGCAGCTAACCACCATTTTATATTAACAAATCTTTCTTTGATTAAAACAAGGGCAGACAATTTTCTTCGTAAGCAGGAGCCCACCTGAATAACAAGGGAATATCTTTCAAATTCAGCAAGCAGGAGCCCACCTGAAGAACAAGGGAATATCTTTCAAATTCAGCAAGCAAGAGCCCACCTGAAGAACAAGGGAACGTCTTTCAAATTCAGCAAGCAGGAGCCCACCTGAAAAACAAGGGAATATCTTTTAAATCAGGAGCCCAACTGGAGAACAAGGGAATACTTTTTAAGCTCGGAAGCCAGGCGCCCACCTGGAGAACAAGGGAAGTACAATTCAACTTTAACTGTCAGTTTCAATATTTGATAACATGTTGTACCCAGTTACCAAACTGGGGCAAAAATTTCTCTTCGTTTTTTGTTCTATTTTGTTGCAATCAGGAGCCCACCTGGAGAACAAGGGAATCCATTTCAAAGTTCAGCAATTAGGAGCCTACCTGGAGAACAAGGGAATCCATTTCAAGTTTCAGCAAACAGGCACCCACCTGGAAAACAAGGGAAGTACAATCCAAATTCTAGCCTTTAACTTCAATGTCTGATAACATGATGTGCCCAGTCACCAGACTGGGGCAGAAAATTTTCTTTTTTTGTCTATTTTGTCGCAAGAAGGAGCCCACCTGAAGAATAAGGGAATATCTTTCAAATTCAGCAAGCAGGAGCCCACCTAAAGAATAAGGGGATATCTTTCAAAATTAAACAAGCAGGAGCCCACCTGGAGAATAAGGGAATTCATTTCAAAATTCAACAAACAGGAGCCCACCTGGAGAATAAGGGAATCCATTTAAAGTTCAGCAAAGCAGGAGCCCACCTGGGGAATAAGGGAATCCATTTCAAGTTTCAGCAAACAGGCACCCACCTGGAAAACAAGGGAAGTACAATCCAAATTCTAGCCTTTAATTTCAATATCTGATAACCTGATGTGCCCAGTCACCAGACTGGGGCAGAAAAATTTTCTTTGTTTGTCTATTTTGTCGCAAGCAGGAGCCCACCTGGAGAATAAGGGAATACGTTTCAAGCATCACAAGCAGGAGCCCACCTGGAAAACAAGGGAATACTTTTTAAGCATCACAAGCAGGAGCCCACCTGGAAAACAAGGGAATACTTTTCAAGCATCACAAGCAGGAGCCCACATGGAAAACAAAGGAATACCTTTCAAGCATCACAAGCAGGAGCCCACCTGAAGAATGGAGGCACATATTTCAAATTGCAACAATCAAGCACCATCAAGAGGAATGGCAAAACATCGCCAAGGCAATAACAAGAATTCCATTGGAAGAACACAAGATACAAGTTCAAAGCAACACAAGAGCAAGTTTGGAAGACATAGATAGGATCTTTTGTAAATTCATAGATCATAGCTTAGGCTAGCTTCTTTTGTTTTACCACAGTGTAATAAGGAGGTCAGCAAGTAGTAACAGCATCAACATCAGTGAAATCACAGCTCCTGGTAGTCCCATCCACCAGACACCCCTGAACTACACTAACATGATTCCTGTTTAGCCTGGGATATGTAGGCAGCCTCTGAAGTAGGGTGCGGTCAACTCTTTCAAAAATGCTTCACACGGAATATGCGAACGGGCAAAAATCGGTCATTTCCGCTCACTTGTCTTTGCATTTGCACGAAAACTCTTCGTGTTTTCGAGCAAAGAGGGGCAGCTGTGAGCATGTGATTTTTGCCCTATCTATGAATTATTCCCATAAAATTCAAACAAAAATTTTTTTTTCCTTATATTTACAATTTTTGTGAATTTTGTGTTAATTGTTTGCATTTTATTTGTGCATTTTAATTGATATGAAAAATAATAATTAAAAAAAATACATTTGCATTTGCATTTAATTTCCCATTTTAGTATTAATTATTGGTTAATTTGTTATAGAATAAAATATAAAGAAAATAACAAAAATGGTCCGTCTTGCATTTTTAGTTTAAATTTGTATTAGTTTGCATTTTTATTAAGGAATTAATTAGAAAATCTAATTTTGAGTGATAATTTGATTGTGAGTTTTTATTTCAGCATTTTTAATAAAATCAGAAAAAATACAAAAAAATACAAAATAAAAGCAATAAATAGGAATTAATAAAGAAAATGAAGAAAAACATAGGCTAATGTAATTTAGGCCAAATCTGAGGCTAGCCCAAACGTTTTCGCCCAGGCCACATCCCCAATCCAGCCCAAATAATTCCTTCACCCAGTCCAAATACCCGACCCAGTTCTCCTATAACCAAAACGACACCGTTTTAGGCTAGGATTGATCTCAGCCGTTAATTTTTCCTGATCTAACGGCCACAAATGGCCCTCGTTATTGTGATATAACTGTCTGAACGTGTGTATTAACCCTAGAGACAATTTTTACTTTCCTCTTCTTTATCTTTCATCATCAGCCCTGTAACGCCGCCGTGTTCCGTCGCCGAAAATCGCCTCACGGCGGCGGCCAACTTCCAATCACCCCCAAATTTTCACCATAGCCTCGTCTCCATCTCCCCACTCCGAATCCACCATTGTTTTCTTCCAAATCCCCACCAAACGCTCCAAATCTGCAAAACCCTAGCCGCCGCCGGCGAACGCCGGTCATTCCAATGGTCACCAGAAAAATACCATAGATGCTCCTTCTTCTCCTCTTTCCAACCCTCATGGTTGTTTCCCTCGAATCTTCCCCATCTCGTCGAATAATCGATTGAATATTTCCGGCCAAAATACAAAGTATGCCAAACAGTCCCAAATTAACACCCTGTCACCGCCTGAGCCTCCTTTACCTAATCCCCAGACCCGTTTGTCTCGAATCTGCCTGGGTTTGATCGAATATCCGTTTAAATTTTCTGGCCAAAGAACCCTAAATCAAATCTTTGTCATTTCGGACCGTAAAATCCCTAATCATGTGTTTTCTTTTGAAAACACACGATTAGGGATGTTACGCGTCAGGAATCTTTGGAAGATTCAAACGTTAAATGGCTTGTTGGAGTTTGCTTTATCAGTAAGTATTCTTTAGTCCGTTGATTTTATTTTATTAGTATAGTTTAATTTCTCTTTCTTCTTTTTCGTTCCATTTGTTTCAATCAGTTAAATTCATATGTTCATTTTTGTTATATTTTGTTTCTTTCGTTTTCATGAATTGTGTTCTTGTTAATCCCGCTGTAGCTCCTTTTCTTTTGTGTAATGTGTTTAGTTTAATCGTGATATAATTGTTCTTTACTTTTAGTTTGCTAATCATAATTCAGTTTTGATGTGTTTCGATGATAATTGGTCGTTAGTATAATTAGGCTTTTCTTTGTTCTGATCATGTGAAGTTGGATTTGGAATTTGATTTGGACTGATTTCAGTTTATCAGTTTGTTAATTGTTCATTCGATATTAGTGTTAATTGGTGTAGTGTTTAAGATAGGTTGTTTGGATATAGCTGAATAAATCACCTGTTAGTTAACTTTAGTTAGATTTTAGCTAAGGGTAAGGGGTTTGGTAGTTAATTGAAGTTAGTAATTCCTGGATGATTTAAGGGCATTTTGGGAAGGGAAAAACGGTAGTTTAATCAGATTTGTTAATTTTTAAAATGAAGTAAGGGTAGTATAGGAATTGTAATGGGTATAGGACCTTCTAGAATGGGCTTTAGTATAGATTTCAGTAAATAAGAGTTACTTACTTGTAGTACAAGTCAGAAAATAAGGGGTAAAAATAGAAATAAAATAGGGACAAAAGAGTAAAATAAAAATCTAAAATTATACCCTAAGTTTGCCTATAAATAGGCATTTATTTGCCTTGTATAACAAGTTTTCAGCCTCTAAAAATTCCCCTAAAAAGTATTCTCTCAAATCTTCAGGTCTGAAACAGAAATTCAAAAATTCAAAAATTCAAAAACAATAAAAAATTCTCTGAAAAAGCAAAAAAAAGTTTACTGTTTCATTAATAGTTGAGTTCATTTTCAAGTTGCTCTACTTCTGATTTTATCAAACACATTCAGAGTTATTTGGTATATGGTTCGAAAGGATTTGAGGTCTGTTTGAGTAGATTTCTGGCCAGTTTTACCTTAGTGACTATTCAGAATCAGTTAAGTTCAATTTCGAAGGAGTTTGGGTGCCTGTTGAGTCATTTTGCCATCATTCAAGTCTATTTGAATCATTTGCTGTCGTGGTTGGTTTTCCTGTTGAAATTTCCTGGGTGATTTGGGTTTGAGTCATTCCTGTTGTTGACTATTGCTGCTATATTCGCTGTTGCTATGTTTGGAATAGTTTTCCAACGAGAATATTGCTGACCTTTTTCTTCTTCTTCTTCTTCTTCTGCTATAATTCGATTGCCAGGTACATCTTCTGGATTCCATCTGATGTAGTTACTCCACTGAAATGGAAATGCAGCTTTGGATTGATACTTGTTGTTTTTTTTAAAAAAAATACTTTACTAGTTCATTAAACTGTAGTTAGATGTATAATTTGCTTGATGAATTCGTTACTTTAGTCTATTTGTAATGGACTGTATAAACTGATAATTCTTAGATTCGTATAAGCTTTAGACACTCTGTTAGGTTAGTAGCACAGTTCATGTTGATTGTAGTTAGTATCCTGTTATTTTTTTTAGTATATTAGTTCAAAAGCAATCCAGGAAAAACATTTAGTAATGGTTTCCATCTCTAATGTATTAGTTTACCAGTTTTAACTTGTTAGTTTTGGTTTGTTTTACTGCAGCAATTAATACTAGTTTGAGTCTGTTTTAGTTTTAGGCTTTTCTACTATAGTAATTAAACGCAGAATAAGAAGCTGGTTAATAATGGAAATTAATAATGGTTTCAGTGAATCAAACATGTTAATCCTCTATTGATTCGTTTCCAGATTTAAGTTTGCAAAATAGGAAATTAATTGTCAAAATTCGAAAAGCAGGGCATTGGTTTCTCAAGGGCCACACGAGTTGAATGTATATGTAAAGCTGATTTAAGGTCAATATTTTAACTGGTTTGAATTGAACACTGCTGTGAACTGATTTTCACTTGTTACAATTTGTGAATATGTTTCAGGTAGCTTGAGTAAATTTCAGTAAGTTTTTTTTTTTAGTTCAATTAAATTGAGATTGTGGAAAAAGGACCGATAGCCTACCCTTAGGCAATTTGGGCCTTGATGCTTGAACAAGATAGCTCGGGTCTTGTTTGGACCTGGGCCCAGGCCTGCGAAGGGCTACGAGCTGTACCCCAGGCCCAAGCCGATTGAGGATTTGAATGAGTCTGAACCCGTAAACACCAACTGTAATAGTTCTTAAACAATATTAATTAGTTAGGGTTTTTCTTTATTATTAGAGACAAATAAAAATAGAAAATTTGTAGTCACTTTTAGGTTGGCCTTTTATTAAAGTGATGAGGCGAGCTTCGCTAAAAAAAACAAACAAATTGCGGGGCCCTTGATAAATGTTTATACAAAAATACTTAGACTTCGGGATAGGCTGTTTAGCAAATTTCACGGTCTTCCCCAAAGATAATAACGCGTTAGACGCTTTAGGCGAGTTCTTAATAATTTTACCTCCTTAAATACGGGCGCACATTTATGTGACCCAAATCTAAATCTCAACGGAGTCGAAACGTGTTAACAACCACGGGTGCACTGGTGTGACGTGGTTCGATACGCATTTCCACGACATTGCAATTCTTATTAAATAAAAAAATAAAAGCAGGTTACTAATAAAAGGCACATAAGTTAGAACATGTTTCGAAATCAGATAAAATCAAATACAATAGTTGAGCGACCGTGCTAAAACCACGGAATCCGGGAATTCCTAACACCTTCTCCCGGGTTAACAGAATTCCTTACTCGGATTTCTGGATCGCGGACTGTTAACAGAGACATATTTTCCTCGGTTCGGGATTGAATCGGTGACTTGGGACACCATTAATCTCCCAAGTGGTGACTCTAAAATCTTAATAAATAAATCCCGTTCCGATTGTCCTTTAATTGAAAAAACTCTTTTATGCTCTTCACGGGATGTAGTAGCGAAAAAAGGAGGTGTGATAATGATTAACTTTTAAGATTAGGCCAAAATTACGTGCGCATGCCATGTCACTAGTGTTAACAGAAAAAGGACTATAAAAAGGAAAGACTAAACAAAAGAAAATGTCTAGAAATAATAGAAAACAGGACATTGCCTTAAGTGACGAAACAACAACTCGAACAACAAGACAAACAAACTAAAATGGGGTTACAACCCTTAGGACAAACCTAGACAACATTAAATGAGATACTATGACCGAATGGATTAGATAAAAATAGAAAGGTTTGAGTTACAAGACAATATCCGGGTTATAGCCTGAAATAACCTGGACAATAGAAATGACACCAAAATAAGCCACCAAAAACTCCACTCTGGTTGACCAAGAAATGGAGAGTCTTCCCAATTATCAAGCACGACATCTTAGCCATTGAGCTTCGCATTAATAGTACCAAGGCCACTATCTGCTTCAACATTTTCAGCTTTAATTAATACATCCCCAAGAGGATTCATGTGCTCCCTGTCACCAGGCATCATCCCCACCAAGTGTGCATCATGACATGCAGGTAAAGGACTCTGCGCGATATTCTGGGTGTCACTGTCTTGGATCTCAATCAGGTTTTCCTGGATTTTGTGTTTCCGGCCCACCACAAACCAACCACCTCAACTTTCTCAACAATTCAAAACAAAACATGTTAGAATGGACTCAATTAGTCCTTATTATTATCAATATTTTTTTTGTGGACTCGGTCAGTCCTTATTATTATCAAAACTTTTCACTTTTGTTTTTTTTTTCTTTTTTTCGATTTTTTTTCATCATTTTTTCATTTTTTTATTTTTTTTGTTATGGTCGAATCTTATGGAGACTTCCTACGTATCATGACCCCGCATGAATCAGACCTTGCGTAGTTCGGGCAGATACACGGTAAATAACAACAAAACCTTTTTATTTTTTATTTTTTTGTACTACAACAAACTTGATACCACGGGTTTAAAAGCTGACCATACTTAACAGACTTTGACGAAAAGACAACCTACAGACTCAAAAATCAAACACCACATGCTCTAATCAAAAGAAATACAAATTAAAAATAGACTGGCAGATTCCTTCCATGTTTGCCAATTTCAACCAAATGGCTATTTCTGCAAACGTGGCCCCTTCTCAATTTCACATGAATTTTGAGGCCTGGAAGGATTATTTTACAAACTTGTCCGTTCTTTTACGAAAATAGCCTTTCGACAACTGAAACATACTCTAAGGCTATCTCGGCAAGAACGGTTTACTACTCTGCCGAAACTGGCTCGGCTTATTTTGACCGAAAATCACAAAGGCATTCACTTGCCCACTAACTCTTTTTTTTTCAAATTAAAAATAAAAGACCTGGTTTTGCAAACACGGCCTTTCAGCACCTCGGGAACGAAGATTTTAAGGTTGTGTGGGCTAACCAGTCAAAAACCTTAAAAATGACCAAGGGTTGCTGTTTATGCAAAGTCAGCCTTCTGGTGCCCCTTTCGGGAACATTCGGCTATTTTTGATAAAACGGCATTACCCGACTTACTCAAGACTCTTTTTTTTCTTATTTTTAAAATAAAACCCGATATTGCAAACACGGCCTTTCAGCACTTCGGGGACGAAGATTTTAAGGCTGTGAGGGTCAAAAATCAAAACCTGACCCAAAGCGGTCATTCATGCAAAGTTAGCCTTCCGGCGTCCCTTTCGGGAACATTCGGCTATATTTGATAAGGACGATATCACCCGACTTATTTATAACAAAATTAGAATTTGACATTTTGGCTATTTTCGCAAAAGGGGAGGTTGGACCCGATTAGGGTTGCCTACGTATCTCACATCCAGTGAGAATCAAACCAGCGTAGTTCTGCCAATTGGATACGGGCGAGAACAACTAATTTAGATAAACATATGTTTTTTTGTTTTTTTTCCTTAAAAATGGATAAAACATACAAAACCTTTTTAAATTTCCTTTTTCTCTTTTTATTTTATTTTCTGATTTACTGAAAATGATGACAAAGTACAAAATCTTTTTGAATTTTCACGCTTCTTTTTTTTATTTTCAAAATGTGGCATGGGGGACATAGGGAATTCCAAGACTTCTTAGATTCCACAAATGTTCCGCATGTGCTTTTCCCAAAAATGAAGCATGGGGGACATGGAGGAATTCCAAGACTTCTTGGATTCCACAAATGTTCCCCATGTGCTTTTCCCAAAAGTGAAGCATGGGGGACATGGGGGAATTCCAAAACTTCTTGGATTCCACAAATGTTCCCCAAATGCTATTCTTAAAAATGAAGCATGGGGGACATGGGGGAATTCCAAGACTTTTTGGATTTCACAATTGTTCCCCATGCCTTTGATTAAAATAATATCATGCTTATCTAAAAAAACCGTGCAGCCTTCTTATTTAACGAGATTAGCATGACCAGGCGTGCCATTTGTCCTTAACTATTATTGGTCTGCCAAATGACCCTTTTACCCTTGAATAAATGCAATATGTAGCACATAGGATGCATCAAGATGGTCTTTTCCTTTTAGGTCACCTGTCCTAGACGGACCCAACCCCGGTGTTGAGTCCCCTAAGTCAAATGCACATGATGGAAACAAACGTTCCTACTAGGGATCCGGCATGAAGCTGTGTTATTCTAGGTTCAAAACGTGGGTGTTTGTTCTAAACCTGGCTTACCCGAGCGGACAGCTCGAGCCGAGGGGGAGGCAGCGTAGCAGGAATACAGAAGCTTCACCGGCTTTGCAACTTATCCGAACCTTGTTCTAAAATTGGGAAAAGACTCTAACAGAAAAGAAGTCACACGAAGTGCACCCTTCTTCATGATGTAGAAGACTTAGAGAGAGGATGAGTTTCGGCACAGTTTATATATAGTTCACAAAATATCAAAGCGGTAATAGCAACACTTAGCACATTAGGCCCAAAAATATAACAAAATCAGATAATATACAAGCCAAATACAACAAATATACTAAGCCCGAATTCTTGAACCCTGAACCAGAGATTCTGGGTTCCTTCCCCAGTAGAGTCGCCCGAGCTATTGTCACACCTCCTTTTTTACGAGCTATTTACTACACCCCGAGAAGGGATATAATAAAAGGAAGGAGTTTTTCCAATTTAAGGACAGTCGGAACGGGATTTATTTATTTAGTTTCAGAGTCGCCACTTGGGAGAATAATGGTGTCCCAAGTCATCGGATGAATCCCGACCCGAGGAAAGTTTTGACTCTGTTACACTCTGCGAACTAGAAATTCGGATAAGGAATTCTGTTAATCTGGGAGAAGGTGTTAGGCACTCCCGAATTCCGTGGTTCTAGCACGGTCGCTCAACTGTTGTATTTATTTTCATCTGATTTCATATGTTCCGTTTTTATGTGCATTTAGTATTCCACTTTATTATTCAAAGAATTACAACGTCGTGAAAATGTATTTTTGACCACGCCGTACCAGTACGCCCATGGCTTTTAACGCATTTCGACTTCGTTGAGACTTGAATTTGGATCACATAAATGTGCATCCATATTAAGAAGGTAATATTATTATAAATCGCGCCTAAAGCATCTACGTCTATGTTAACTTTGGGAAAGACTGCGAAATTCGCTAAAGAGTCCTTCCAAGTCTAAGTGTTTTCATATAGCAATTTATTTGAGGGTCCCGCAATTGCATATTTGATACGGAGAGGCTCACCTCATTTTATTAAGGTTAGCATAAGCAACTACAATTTCTACTTTTGTTTTGTCTTCAAAATCAATTTAAAAATACTGTTTTTGTATTCCTTATACTTCAGTTGCCACTTGATTCCTATTTAAAATGCAATGTAACTTTTCTTGGGCTTCTAGATTGGCCCAATTATTGACTGCCCAATAAAATTTCAATCTTAGGGACCTTAAACTACTTTCATTCATTTGAATACCACACTTCAATTATTCAATAACAAGTTGCTTAAAACATGATCTAGTGATACTTGAAATCTATTAACAAAATTGCAATTAAGAGAACAGATATTGAAATTTTATTATTATTTTTTAATCAATTTCTAAATCTTGCCTCTCTTTTTATACATTCAAATGTGTACGTCTATAATAGAGCATCTACTGACATTTCAGATTTAATATCAAATTAAACTAAGTCCCTCGGATTCACTATCAGAAACGCAAGTCATTATACGATTGTGTTTGTTCATAAGGAGAAACAGAACCTCAGTTATATACTTAATACTAAACTAACACGGAACAACACACAAACATTTGATTTTTAAGCTAATCTATAACCTAATGAAAATCGATAAGAGTAAAATTCTGATAAAAAAAAAAACAAATGAGATCCTAGGCCTAGAAATTAATTTCTTATATTATTATCATATTACAACAAAAAAAAACACAAGCTATGATACACCTGAAATGAAAAAAAAAACCACAAGTAATTTTCGTTCTGCTTTCAAAATTTGTATCTCAACACAAATTTAAACTACTATGGCATGTTGAATGTTCAATATGAGTTGACAATCCAATTAATACAAATGATATAGATTCTCAATAGTAAATTGTATTATTAATCAAATCAACGCTAGAATAACTTGTAACTTCCAACATCATCATTTCAGTCTCAATGAATACATCAGTGGAGTTCAAAAATGTACCTGGAAATCGAAATTCAAAGCAAGAGAAAATGGATCAGCCAAGCAGTATATCAGTAGATCAACACACAGTCCAAACCAAATCCAGGAGCTAAATATGTTTTGAAATCCAAACAGCAATGACAAGAGCAAGTCAAATGAACTCCAATCCCCAATCAAGCTATCAAATTGACTCAATCAACTCGACTGAACCCCAAATTGATCAATGCAACAGTATATTTTGGTTTACCAATGATTTTCAGTTGTTTTTTTTTATTTTTGAGAAATAATTTCAGTCTTAGAAGAAGAGGTTGAGATCCGAACTGTCAGTTTCCAATCTGGAATTGAGTAGATATTTTTTTGAGGATTTTTAGGGTTCCAAAAGCTTATATCCATAATCCCCTTAAATTAAGGCTGAAATTGCCTATTTATAGAGTTGGAAATTGGAGGGAAATTCNTTTAAAATGTACACTACAGCCCTTTCTAGAAGGTTCTAGCTAATTCTACCATATTCCTACCCCTTTGTAATACCCATTATGCCCTCACTTCAATTTAAAAATAACTTAATTGCCTTTTTTTTACTACCCATATTACCCTTGTCTCCTTAGTCTTATTACTATTACCCCATTTTCTATACCCAGAATGCCCCTACTTCTTATGGTTTATTACTAAGGGCCCTTTTTAAGATTCCCAAAATACCCCTGCATTTTAAATGTTTTACTAAGTAACCGAGCACTTTTCCCATCCTTTCATCACATGAATTATTTATTTGAATTTTATCATAAACTAACTGATTATTCAGAATTTAATCAAATTTAACTATTAAATTTATTAATAACTAAGGGACTAACAGCTATAACCAATTCAAATAACTAATCTCAAAATATACTAACAAACATTCAAACTAATTAGTGCTGATTAATCTCAAACTAATTATATCTAACAATTAATAGAATCGACTAATTTCAGAAAAGTGAAACAAACAAATAAAATCATTCTAAAAATTAAATTAATATCTAATTATTTATAAAATTAGTAGGTTTTAACAAAAGCAGAATTTTAAAAGTCAAGAAATGGAAAACAAGCAAAAACTCATACAAAAACTACATGCACGAAATAGAAAACCAAGGAACAGAGGTAATATATAAAAAAAAGAAGAAGAAACTTAGCTTTGGAATTTTTTTTAACGGACAGTCTTTTTTTTTTTTTTGAGTTTTCTTTTTAGTCGTGAAAGATTTCCAGAGTTCTTCAGAGGTCTTGGCATAGATTTCTTGAATTTCTTGGTCACCGGCGAACCTTAGATCTTATTTCGAGCCGTTTCAGTGACTTTTTAGGGCTCGAAACTTGTTACAATAGTGATGAGGGTGGTAAAGGGGTGGTTTGGTATGATTTTGGACTTGATTGGTCGAAGTGGT
>MU732931.1:101922-129030 GCA_026770625.1 Nicotiana glauca | reverse complement strand
CTTAAAACATGACCTCCTGAGTATATTAAGCACCTATAGGTTTACCCGAAAATAAGAGTTACAACATCTTTGATTCGTTTAACTTCTAATACTTGTTAATCACCCTTATACACCTTTGTATCATTTAAGACCAATAGGATTAACTTCTTATCATCTTAAAGATAATCCTTTCATGGATTTATGTTAACTACCTTATGGCATGAGCTAACATACGTGAATATGGGTTGTAACATATATATATACACACACACACGTATACTAGTAAGGCCTTGACCTAATTTCGTCACTACTCGACCAAGGTTACGCTTGGCACTTACTGGGTACCGTTGTGGTGTACTTATGCCCTTCCATGTATATGTTTTTTGTTTCCAGATCTAGGTATCACTTATCAGCCGCAGTATCAGTTAGGCAAACCATTTGTAGAGACTTCAAGGTATATTTGCCGCGTCCGCAGACCTCAGAGTTCCTTTCTACTCTTCCCTGAGTCAAACACTTCTTGTGTTTCCTTTTGTTAGACTCTGGAGTATAGAGATACTATTTTCTTTCTGTAGTTTGTTACTCATGATGTTCCAGGTTTTTGGACATATTGTGTATTTGTGAATAATTGGTTATTATACATGCCAAGCGGCATGGTATTTAGTTATGTCTTTCTGTTATAGTTAGAAATAAGATTAGGAGTGAAGATATTCGAGAGAAGGTAGGTGTGGCCCCCATGGAGGACAAGATGCGGGAAGCAAGACTCAGATGGTTCTGGCACATTCAGAGGAGGAGCACTGATGCACCGGTGAGAAGGTGTGAGCGACTAGCTATGGTGGGTACGAGAAGAGGTAGAGGGAGACCTTAGAAGTATTGGGGAGAGGTAAGTGATCAGGCAGGACATGACGCGACTTAGGATTACTGAGGACATGGCCCTTGACAGGGAATTGTGGAGGTCGAGCATTAAGGTTGTAGGTTAGGGGGAAGTTGTGAATATTTCTACAGCGCACTAGAGTGAGACTAGCCAGTTAGGAGTTAGTCTTGGGATGCTACTGATCAGCTACTGATGCAGGGATTCATCTATTGGATATTAGTATACCTTCCATCTTTTTTATATTTCATATATTTCTTATATTGCTGTTATTTTATTATTTTATGTTATGTTATGTATTTTATATTATTTTATGTTATTTTATTATGAGTCTATTCATAGTACTAATATATCATCTCTTGTTGCTATCTTGAGCCAAGGGTCTCCTGAAAATAACCTCTCTGCCCCTCGGGATTGGGGTAAGGTCTGCGTATATATTACCCTTCTCAAAATCCACTTGTGGGAATATAGTGGGCTGCTGCTATTGTTGTTGTTTCTGTTACAGTTAGTTGTTAAAGTTATTGTATCATTTTATTATTCCGCAAATGTTAGGCTTACCAAGTTGTAGAGACTAGTTGTCGTCACGACGGTTCATGGAGGGAGAACTTAGGTCGTGACAAGTTAGTAATAGAGATCTAGGTCCATAGGATTCGTGATTCATATGTGGGATTATTAGAGTCTCGCGGATCGGTACGTAGATGTCTGTACTTTCGGGAGGCTATGGAACTATTAGAAAAATTTCACTTCATTTGATTCCTTATCGTGCGAGATTATTGACTTCGAAATCATAAACTTTTATCTTCTATTCTCTCATAGATGGTGAGGACACGTGCTACTAGAGATGAACAGGCACCCTCACCCCCTGCTAGCACCGCTAGAGGTCGTGGCCAGGGTAGAAGCCGAGAACACCCATGCGATGCAGCTAGAGCACCCGAGCGAGCCGCTACAGAGGAGCCACCAGCAGCTCCAGCCGAAACATAGGGACCTGATATGCCTACTACTACTAATCCAGCTCTTCAAGAGACCCTTTCACAGTTCATGAGCATGTAAATCACTCTAGCTAGGCATGATTGATTCCCCTCACTGCAGCCACATCTCAGGCAGGGGGATCCCAGACTCCCGCCGCCCAAACTCCAGAGCAACGAGTTCATATTGTTCAGGTTCCAAGTGTCATGGACAGAGAGCCTATGGTCCCATTTCAGTAAATGATAAGGATCGCTCGCCGAGTAGAGGACAGGTGGTTCCATGAGAGAGAGGGAGAGAGAGAGAGAGAGAAAGAGAGGATAGACGAGGTTAGGAGAGAGAGTACAGGGAGGTGAGGAGTCCTCGTTTATCGGAGAAATCCATTTGTTCTTATTCTGGAGGCAGGGTACGTCATGCTAGAGGTTTTGTGGGTCAGCCAGTTTAGTTTGTTTCAAGCTTCGCACGGTATTTTAGGTGTTCATGGGTTTTAAAGTACCTGCACCACATAGTTACCATAACCACATCAGTAGTGAGGTTGTTTTTAGAGTGTAAACACTCTCCATATGGTGAGGATTTTCCCCAGACTTGGTAGGGGCGCACCTCCATAGGCTTCTCAAGCACAATGTTCTCCACAAGTTTCTCAGGCTATGATTATCGCTCAGCAACCACTCCATCTGCTCAGCCAGCTCGAGGTAGATATCGGGGAGGTAGAGGTCTCCATAGAGGGGGAGGCCAGGCCAGATACTATGCCATTCCTGCTCATACAGAGGCAGTTGCTTCTGATTCTGTCACTACTGGTATTGTTCCAGTCTGTTATAGAGATATATCAATTCTATTCGATCCGGGCTCCAGTTATTCTTGTGCTTTATCTTATTTTACCTTGTATTTGGGCGTATCTCATGATTCTTTGAGTTCTACCATTTATGTGTCTACACCTGTGGGAGATTCTATTGTGGACCGCGTATATTGGTCATTTTTTATTACTCTTAGTGGTTTTGAGACCAGAGCCAATTTATTATTGCTCAACATGGTACATTTTAATGTTATCTTGGGCATTGACTTGTTGTGGCCCCATTATCCTATTCTTGATTATCACGCCAAGACTGTGACGCTGGCTATGCCAGGCTTACTGCGATTAGTATGGTTAGAATACACTCCCAACATTCTTAAAGCTCAACGATTGGTTGATAAGGGGTATAATGCGTATCTAGCCTATGTAAGAGATGTCAGTATTGATACCCCTACAGTTAATTCAGTCCCAGTGGTGAGAGATTTCCTTGATATGTTTCCACTTGATTTCCCGGGCATGTCGCCCGACTAAGATATTGATTTTTGCATTGATTTGTTGGCGGGAACTCAGCTCATCTCTATTCCTCATTATCGTATGAACCCTCCTAGGTTGAAAGAGTTTAAGGAAAAGTTACAGGAATTACTGGATAAGGGCTTCATTCGGCCTAGTGTGTCACCTTGGGGTGCTCTTTTCTTGTTTGTAAAGAAAAATAATGGTTCTAAGTGTATGTGCATTGATTATCGCCAGTTGAACAAAGTCACAATTAAGAACAAGAATCCTTTGCCTCGTATAGATGACCTACTTGATCAGTTACAGTGTGTCATGGTATTATCCAAGATTGATTTGTTTTCAAGTTACCATCAGTTGAAGATTCGGGAGCCAGATATCCCAAAGAATGCATTCAGGACTCAGTATGGTCAATGTTAGTTCCTTGTTATGTCATTTGGGCATACCAACGCCCAAAATAAATTTATGCACTTGATGCATAGTGTATTTCGGCCTTATCTTGACTTGTTCGTCATTTTCTTTATTGATGACATTCTAGCATACTCCCGGAGTCGGGAAGATCATGAGCAGCACATGAGGACAGTGCTTCAGACCTTGAGAGAAAAGAAATTCTATGAAAAGTTCTTAATATGTGAGTTCTAGTTATATTTCGTGGCATTCTTGTGTCATGTGTTATCGAGTGAAGGGATCGAGGTGGATCCGAAAAAAGTGGAAATAGTGTAGAGTTGGCCCAGACCTTTTATGTGAAAATATGAGAAATAGAAATTTCTAAAGTTAAAATTTAATTATTATTGACATTGGTCAACATTTTGAGCAAAAAGACCCGGATGTGTGTTCCGACGATCCCAGGAGGTCTGCATTAAAATATGGGACTTGGGTGTATGCTCGGAAATAAATTCCAAGCTCCCAAGTCGTATAAATCAATTTTTGAAAGAAATTGTTTTGCTGAATTATCTATGAAATAAAGAAAAGAATTAATATTTGAAACCATTGGTATCGGGCCCGTATTTTGGTTCCAGAACCGGTACAAACTTGTTATAGTATTTAATTGATAACTTTGAAATTTGGTAAAAATGGAGTTTATTTAACATGATTTGGACCTCCGATTGCAGAGTTACGAACTTTAAGTGTTCTTGATGAAAATGATGAATTTTGAGGTTTAATTCGTTTTACATGTTATTTTCAAGATTAGATTGTACGAGCAAGTCCGTACGAAGGTTTTGGGTTAGTGAGCATATTTGGTTTGGATACCCGAGGGCTCAGATGAGTTTTGGATAGGCTACGGAGTGAGATTTGGACTTAGGAAGTTACAGGTTTTAGCTAGTATGTTGCAAGTCTGCAGGATTCTCAAATGCAAAGTCTGGCTCGCAAATGTGAGAAAGCATCGAAAATGCGATAATTTACTTGGGCTGCCTTAGTCGCAAATGCGACTGTTCTATTACAAATGCGATATCAATACCCCATCTAGAGCAAACCTTCCAACAGGCCAACATTTTTTATGGGTCAGATAAAGAAGAAGCACTTGTAGAAGTGAAGAACTTCTTTCTAGAGGACAGTGATATGGATTATTGCATTATTTTCGAGGAGGAGGTGGAGGAAGGCCTTCCATATAGGCTGTGAGTAGAGGGGAACATCTCAAGAATTGGACTATCTGGACAATCAAAGCCCGACGAGCCTCGGGGTAGCAAGGCTAAAACAATTATTCACTTTCTTATTTACTAAATGATTTTGTTTTCACATTTTTTCAGTTCCCGCAATAAGATCTTTGAAGTTCAAAACAATTGTTCAATTTATCAAAAGCATTTTTGTTTTTTCTTATGAATTAATATTTATTGCTATTGTTTTCACTCCTTGCTTTACCAAATACAGCATTACTATTTCTTGTCTTGATGAACCAATGACTATGACATACAATGAGACAATGCAACAAATGGACATGGATTCAGATAAAAATGACATAGCAGACAAGATTGTCAAAGAAGTTGAGAATTTTGAGAATAGACCTAAGTCCAACTTGGATGAGACCGAAATTGTCAACCTAGGAGATGCAGAAAACGTCAAAGAAACACGAATCAGCATTCACCTATCACCATCACAGAAGAAATAATAAATAGAATTTCTAAAGGAGTATGAGGACATATTCGCCTGGTCGTATGATGACATGACTAGTAAAGTTCAAGCATGATATGAGATTGAAAATCAGGGAAGAAGTCACCAAGAAAATCAACGCTAAGGCTCTCAGTGTAGTAAAATACCTGATATGGTTAAGGATTCGGAGTTTTCTTGGTTTGGCGGGTTATTATCGTCGATTTCTTGAGGGACTCTCATCTATTGCAGCACCTATGATCTGGCTGACCCAGAAGGGTTCTCCGTTCAGGTGGACGGAAGAGTGTGAGGAGAGCTTTCAGAAGCTCAAGATAGATTAGACTACAGTTCCAGTATTGGTATTGCCTTTAGGTGCGGGGTATTATATAATTTAGTATGATGCATCGTCAATTGGCCTCAGCGCAGTGTTGCTAGAGGACCGTAGTGTGATTGCCTACTCATCCAGATAGCTGAATGTGCATGAAAATAACTATCATGTCCACAATCTTGAGTTAGCTGCTATTGTTCATGCCTTGAAGATTTGGAGGCACTATTAGTGCGGTGCCCCTTATGAGATCTACACTGATCACCGAAGTTTGCAGCACATGTTCAAGCAGAAGGATCTTAATGTGTGTCAGAGAAGGTGGTTAGAGCTGCTTAAGGATTATGAGATCACAATTTTGTACCACCCGGGGAAGGCCAATAAGGTGACCAATGCTTTGAGTCGCCGGGTAGCGAGTTTGGGAAGTTTGTCTTATCTACCAGCATTAAAGAGGCCCATGACATTGGATGTTCAATCCTTAGCCAGCCAGTTGTGAGATTAGATATTTCTGAGCCTAGTCTGGGATTGGCTTGTGTGGTCTCTCGACCTTCTCTTTTTGATCGTATCAGGGAGCATTAGTATGATGACCCCCATCTGCTTGTCCTGAAGGACACGGTACAACATGGTGATGCTACGGAAGCCTCTATTGGGGATGACGGTGCATTGAGGATGCATGGCAGGCTATGTTTTCCTAATGTTGATGGTTTGCGTGAGTTGATTCTTCAGAAGGCTCAAAGAATGCGATACTCTATCATCCGGGTGTCGTGAAGATGTATCAGGATTTGAGGCAGCATTATTGGTGGTGTAAGATGAAGAAGAACATAGTGGAGCATGTTGCTTCGTGTCTAAATTGCCAACAGATGCAGTATGACCATCGGCGACCGGGTGGGTTGCTTCAGAAATAGAGATTTCCGAGTAGAAGTGGGAGCGGATCACTATGGATTTTGTTGTTAGACTCCCACAGACTCAGCGGAAGTTTTTTGGAGTTTGGGTAATTGTGGATAGACTGACCAAGTTAGCTAATTTCCTTCCTGTCATGGCTGCCTATTCTTCCGACCAGCTGGCTCAAGTTTATATCCGTGAGATTGTCAGGCTTCATGGCTTGCTGATATCTATCATCTCTGACCGGGGTACGCAGTTTACATCACTATTCTTGAGAGACATACAACATGATTTGGGTACTCGTGTGGAGTTCAGCACAATATTTTACCCTCAGACAGACAAGCAGTCCAAGTGCACTATTTTGATTCTTGAGGACATGCTCTGTGCGAGTGTGATATAGTTTTGAGGTTCTTGGGATCGTTTCATGCCACTTGCGGAGTTTGCCTACAACAACAGTTATCAGTCAAGCATTCAGATGGCACCATATAGGCTTCTGTATGGTAGGTCGTGTTGGTCCCCAGTAGGTTGGTTCGAGCTAGGCAAGGCCAGATTATTGAGTACGGACTTGGTTCAGGATGCCTTGGAGAAGGTTAAGGTGATTCGGGATAGACTTCGCACAGCCTAGTCCATACAGAAGAGTTATACGGATTTGAATGTTTGGGATGTTTCATTTATAGTTGGAGAGCGGGTCTTTCTTCGGGCTTCATCTATGAAGGGCATTATGAGGTTCGGAAAGAAAGGCAAGCTGAGCCCAAGGATTTTTGGTCCTTTTGTGGTGTTGCGACGTGTTGGAGAAGTTGCTTATGAGCTTGCCTTACCTCCGAACCTGGCAAGAGTTCATCCGCTATTTCATGTTTTGATTCGCTGGAGATATCACGTCGATCTGTCTCACGTGTTGGATTCCACCTCAATCCAAATGGACAAGGATCTATCGTATGTTGAGACGCTAGTGGATGTTTTGGGCAGGCATGTTCGAAAGTTGAGGTCAAAGAACATTGCATCAGTAAAGGTTTAATGGTGGGGTCAGCCGGTTGAGGATGCAACTTAGGAGACTGAGCAGTATATGCGCAACCATTATCTTCATCTTTTCATCACTTCAGGTATATCTCTATGCTCGTTCGAGGACGAACGATTGTTTTAAGAGGGGGAGGATGTAATGGTCCGGCCTGTCGTTTTGAGAGTTAGAGCCCCGATTCCCCATTAACTTCTTTACCCGTATCTTTTTCTACTATTGTGACTTGTCGGGAGGTTTCGTTTTGGTTTTTGAAGTGTTTTGGGATACTTAGTTCCTAAATGGAAGCTTAAGTCTTAGAATTCGGACAGTAGTCAAAATAATGTGAACACGATTCCGGAATAGTATTCTGTCGATTTGGTTAGCTCCGTTGGGTGATTTTGGGCTTAAAAGAAAGTCTGGATTGTGTTTTTTAGGCACGTAGCTCATTTAAGATTGAAATAGCGAAAGTCAAATTTTCGAAGCTTTGGGCCGGTAATGGAAATTTTGATATCGGGGTCGGAATCTAATTTTGAAAGTGGAATAAGTCCTTAGTACTGAATATGACTTGTGTGCAAAATTTGGGGTCAGTCGGACGTGGTTTGATAAGTTTCAGTATTGGCTGTGGAAATTTGAAGTTTCAAGTTCTTTAAGTTTGAATTGAAGTGTGATTCGTGAATTTAGTGTTGTTTGATGTGATTTGAGGGCGCGACTAAGTTCTTATGGTGTTTTAGGACTTGTTAGTATGTTTGTTTGAGGTCCCGGGGCCTCGGGAGAGTTTCGGGTGCTTAACTCGGTTACATGTACTCCGTAACCAGAATAGGGTTGTACCTCCAGCAACAACAAGAATGGAATGATAGGCTCCTATGCTAGGAGCATTTTGGGGTATAGGTCCAACCATCTCAACTCCCCGTTTCTGGTATGCTATAGTTATTAAAGTCTCTCGACGGCGGGAATGGGATATTACTAGTTTTTGGACTTGGAAGGTTGCAGAACTTTGCTGGTGTTCAGTTGATGGTTTTCTCTTATGCGATCACGTAAGAGGAGACGCGATCGGTGTAGGTTTGTTTGACGGCAGTGGCAATTTGCCTTATGCCTTCGCGAGTGAAGGGATGCGATAGATATGTTGGTCAGGTTGTGCATCGCAAATGCATGGGCTTGGCCGCATTCGCGAAGAGGAATTGAAGCAACAATGGAGTTTAAGTGTGTGTTCAATGCGGTCAAGTGAGGGCAAACGTGAACACGTAGTGGTGTGTATTCCATGGTTCGCGATCTTGTGTTAATGCATCCACATAGTATATTTTTAAATGGGTTGGTATTTTGTTCTGCACGATCGCATGAATTGTTCCGTGATTGCGTAGTGTGAGCACCTGGGTGATATAAACATTTCAAAATCGAGGGTTAGCCATTTTTTTATCAAAACTTGAGTTTGGGAGCTCGGATTTGGACGAGATTTTGAGGGATTTTCAGATTTATTAATTTGGTAACGATTCTTAACTTGATTTTTATTATATCTCACCAATGTATTATTAATTTTATCATTTAATTTCGGATTTGGGTTGAAAATTTTGTAAAAATAGAAAGAAGTTCTTCAACTAAGATTTCAAGTTTCGATTGGGATTTCGACATCGGATTTGGATAATTTTGGTACCAGTGAACTCATGACTGAATGAGTGTTCATATTTTATGGCTTTTACCCGTTTACGAGACGTGGGCATAGGGAGGTTTTTTTGGGCGTTTTCTAATTTCTCGTCTTAGCTTTGATTTCATTAGCTAGATTAGTTCTTGTAGCTATATTTATGTTATGTAATTGGTTTTGACTAGATTTGGGCCATCCGAAGTTGGGTATTCATGGAAAGAGCATTATTACGGATTGATTTGAGCTTGTTTCGAGGTAAGTGGCTTGCCTTACCTTGTGTGGGGGAAAAACCCCTTAGATTTGGTACTGTTTTGACATCTGAGCACCATGTACGTGAGGTGAAGAGTATTTACACAGGTTAATATTATAAAAACCCAATTTTTACTGATTAATAACCTTTTCTTCTTCTTATTTGAATTATCAGCATGTGGAGTATCTTGTTAGCTTAGAATAGCTTGTTTACTTGCCTTAGTTGCTTATCTGAACTCTGTGCAACATGTTTAGTGAAATTTCTATTTTTCCTTGACTAATACTTAGTCGAATTTGTAGGTTTTCTTGATGTAGTTGTTAATTCTGTTGTTTGAGCTGCATATTTACTTTGGGACTTCGGACAGTATTTCGGTATATCCCCATATTCTGCATATTTACTTTGGGACTACGGAACAGTATTCTGGTAGATCCTCATGTTCTCCATATTTATAATTGCGTCTAGGGGACGGTATCCTGCGAGACCCCCTCTTGTTATCTCTGTGTACTGAGCTGTTGTTTTTCTGTGATTTCATTCTTGTTAAGTTTTAGTATTTATCTTTACTGCGATATTTCATTCAGTCTTATTTTATATATATATACATACATATAACCTGTACTCGATCGAAGTTAGGCTTGACACTTACTGGATACCGTTGTGGTGTACTCATACTCTTCTCAGCACATGTTTTCCGTGTGCAGATTCAGGTACCGCTTATCAACAACATTATTAGTGTGGCAAACCGGTTGTAGAGACTTCAAGGTATATCTGCTGCGTCGGCAGACCTCGGAATCGCTTTCTACTCTTCCCGTGTCAAACACTTCCTGTATTTCCTTTTGTTGGACTCTGGAGTATAGAGATACTATTTTCTTTCTGTAGTTTGTGACTCATGATGTCCTGTGTTTTGGGCATATTGTGTATTTCTGAATAATTGGTTATAGTACATGCCAAGCGGCATAGTATTCAGTTATGTCATTCTATTACAGTTAGTTGTTAAAATTATGATATCATTTTATTATTTCGCAAATGTTAGCTTACCTAGTTGTAGAGACTAGGTACCATTATGACAGTTCACAGAAGGAGAGCTTGGGTCGTGACATAATTTCGTGATTCAAGTACCATATTTTTTAAAAATAAGCCAAATAGGCATGATGACAAAGGCGAGACAGATCATTTGGCAACACTTATATCCATATTTAATCAACCAAAACGTGCGTAAACAATATTTGATTGCTATGGTGAAAAGGTTAATTGCACCACATATATTGTTGTATTTCCCGGAAGTTCAATCATATTATAAGTAAGTTTCAAATTATATTATTGACTTATATGCAGGATCCATCCATATACTTAACTAATGAAATTTGTAAATGTGTGAGACGGTTATTGTGTGAGTCAGTTTCGCCATAACACTGTTTATCCAAGCTCTTTAGAATGATTCAGAGATTTTTTAAGTGTTAATAAATTTGTATTTTCATCTTTCTTTAACTCTACATAGGTCCATAATTCAAATAACGGTATGAGTGATCAAATTTTAGATGATTGGGACCTAAGTCTTTTTAGCGGATAGATGTTTCATACAATAAAATTGTCTAAGAATAAGATATTCATTATTAATATTGGAATGTGGTGAAAGGTAGCGATTGTCACGACCCAAAATCTGCTAAGGGTCGTGATGGCGCCGGACTCTATTATCAGGCAAACCAACCCCAATTTACTAGTAATTTCTCGTTTTAATATTTTCGAAATCGTTTGTTTAATACATTAGACAATAAGTAATGAATCCCACTGGATAAATATCGATGTATTTAACAAACTTAATATTAAATAATCCTATAATCATCCCAGAACTCGGTGTCACAAGTGCATGAGCAATTACTAAGGAACCGAATAAAGTACAATAATTGTCCGGAATACAAATTGGATAGAAAGTAAATACAATACACTGAAAGAGACTATACTGGCTGCGGGTCGCCTCGAGAAATGAAGCTCACTTAGTCTGTGTATCATCCATGCTGCTACGCCTAGTAGGCCACTAGAAATACCTGTGCATGTGCAACAAAAATACACAGCAAGTGTAGCATGAGTACAAAAATAACGTGTACTCCATAAGTATCCCGTCTAATCTCGAAAAAGTAGAGACGAGAGGTCGACTACGACACTTACTAGTGGTCCAATAATGATACGTCAATAATATAATAAATCGAGGAATTTTTATAAACATTATTGTAAGTAAATAGAATGAAACAAATAAACAATTCTTTCTTTTATAGGAAATTCCCAAATTTCTTTTCATCATTTATATATTTATTCTCAAGCCGGGAAGAAACAATATCAACTTCAATAAATTTCAAGGCAAGCAATACAAGTATGCGCAAAACATGCCGAGGTCATACAGTCCGATCCAATAATATTTAAACTGTGCACTGCTAGAGGGTCGAATGGCGCGAATCATAGATGCATCTATTACCCCACTTGCGAATCATAAATGTAACGCGGTCAAATGTAAATAAGCAATCACCCTGCTCGCGAATCATACATGTGACGCAGGTACACATAGAAACACACATTCAAATAGTCAATCAAGGCTTCATCAGGGATATAATTGTTCAAGGAGGTGTAAATTTCTCTTTTACAAGTCAAGAAAATAAAGTTTAACTCTTTTAGAAAATCATTTCCCACTTCGATATGATTTAAACAATTTAAACAATCAATAAGGCTATGATTATTACAAGTAAATCATGTTTTTAGGTCCTAGACTACCCGGACATAAGCATAATAGTAGCTACGCACGGACTCTCGTCACCTTGTGCATACATAGCCCCCCACAAATAGCAGCACATATCCAATTAATTCACCTATGGGGACAATTCCCTCTTACAAGATTAGAAAGGAGATTCACCTCGCTCCGAAGTTTCAAAATCGTCTTCCAAGCCCTTCTGACGATTCAAATCGATGTACAACGCTCCAAAACTAGCAAATAAATAAGAAATTCATAAATATATACTCTAATACTCACAACAATTAAATTTAGATAAATTCTTAACTCCGTTCGAAAAGTTGACAAAATTGTCTTCGGTCTCACGTGCCCGAATTTCAAAAAAACTCAAAAAAATCCATCAAACCATTCTGATACGTGTTCAACCATACCAATTACCAAATTCTGATAACAGCTTGACCTCTAAATCTTGAATTTTCGCTCTTGAAAAGTTTTGCAAACATCTTAATTTCTTCCATTTAAATCCGAAATGAATAATGAATAAACCATATAATCATAAAGTATAATTACTTTCAGATATAGAATACTTACCCCAATCCATATGGTGAAAATCGCCTCAAAGATCGCTTCAATCTGAGCTCCAAAGCTCCAAATATGTTTAAAATGGCCGAAACCTCGAAACATAGCTTCTACCCAGGTATTTACTCTTCGTGATCGCGGAATATGCTTCGCAATCACGAAGAACAACATTTCTCAGCCCAAAATTTGCCCTTCGCAATCGCAAAAAATGCTTCGTGATCGTGAAGAACAAATGCTCACCTCTTCTAGATAGTCTCTAGTATAATGGCCATAACTTTTTGTACGAAACTCCAAATTGCAAGTGATTTAACTTTTTGAAAAAAATACTCCAAGAAATACAACTTTCATGCTTTTTTCATCTCCTAGTTCCTTATACATTAAAATATTCAAGCTTCCGAAATCAGCCCTGTGCAATACAAATTTCTATTTCGTAATACTCAAACTCTTCCCAGATAGGCTGTAGTATACCACTCATAACTTTTTTTACACAGATCCAAATTCCAAATGGTTTAATTTTATGAAAACTAGACACAAAAGGATACAACTTTAATTTACGGATCATCTCAAATTCCTTATATATTGCGAGATACAAACTTCAAAAATCGGGTCAGTGCAGCAGAAACGTTTCTCAATGCGATCGTTAAAGTCTTTCCACGATCGTAAATCATTGGCCACTTTCTCCCATTTTACTCATCGCTATCGCATCCAGTTCCCCGCAATCGCTTAGCATATTGCTGTAGCAAAAAACCAACAGCTACAAATGGCCTAGAAATGGTCCGAAATCATAATGAAACTCACCCGAGCCCCCCGGGACCCTGTCTGAACATACCAACAAGTCTTAAAACGTATTACGGACTTAGTCGAGGCCTCAAACCACATCAAACAATGGTAAAATACGAATCACACCCCAATTCGAGTCTAATGAAACTAAGAAATTCCAATTTCTACATTCGATACTGAAACCTATCAAATCACGTCCGATTAACATCAAATTTTGTACATAAGTCACATTCAACATTACGTGCCTACTCCAACTTTCGGAATCAGATTCCGACTCCGATATCAAAAAGTCCACTTCCGTAAACTCCTCAAAACCTTCAAATTTCTATCTTTAGCCAAATGACTCCAAAATGACCCATAGACCTCCGAATTCACATCCGATCACCCTCCCAACATCAGAATCACCATATGGAGCTATTCCCGGACTAGGAATTCCAAACAGATATTTATAACACTGAAATGCACTTCAACCCAAACTCATGAAATTCTTCCAAAAATGCTAACTTCCACAATAGGTACCGAAATGTTTCTAGGTCTTTCAAAACCCGATCCAGGCATATGCCCAAGTCTGAAATCATCATACGAACCTGCTGGAATCTTCAATTCCCGATTCCGAGGTTTTTTACCAATCTTAGTCAATTCTTTCAACTTAAAGCTTTCGAAATGAGAATTTTCTTTCCAAATCAACTCCGAACTTCCTGAAATTCAATTCCAACCATGTGTACAAGTCATAATACCTTAAGTGAAGCTGCTCATGGCATCAAACTGTTGAACGACAAGCTATAGCTCAAAACGATCGGTAGGGTCATTACATTCTCTCCCTTTAAACATACGTTCATCCTCGAACGTGCTAAGAACTGCGTTGGAGTTGTCCGAAATCACTGTTTAACACCTCGTGCACCTACCCGTGCTACTACAACCCAGTTGAGCACATTAGCTCGATAAATTTTGAAGATATTCCCTTTTTATTCAAGAAAATAAACTCAGAGCCCAATTCCAACATTTGAAATTCTCGGCCAGGCCTGCTTCCAATATATGAACACCGTATCAATCACTACACGAGATACCAGAACATGACTGCATGCTTTTGCTGAATTCTCACCATGAACCACCTCATTCACATGACCATTATAACATTCTCTGATCATAATAACCGACATTCCCCGAGTATGATGCTCACAATGCACCCTATGTCATATAAGTCTTATTCCAACTCTTACAATACCGACTACAGAAAAGACGTGTAGAAATTCATAACAAACTACCGAGTCAACAAATCATTGAGGTTATACTCCTGACAAGAACCATTACCTCATTCTGAACCAAATAATGGTATTTGCTCTTTAACATACCTCATATAATCCGATCGCATTGATCCTAGATCCAATAATCTTGTCTTACCTAGTACGAGATGCTCATGCAATAAGCCACTCCATACATGACCAAATGTCTCATATGATGCCACAATGTGCCATAGGCTACTAACTTGAACTTGATACATAAGGAAAACGAACTCTAGAAGGGACTACTAAACCTACGAAACTAAATAGACAACCGACAAGGTGTTATAAACCTCCCTCAGTGAAAAAAATGGGAAAAAAACACATAAAATAGAATGTAGGGGACTGTACTTAACATTACACTATCGCGGCGTGCAACCTGATCCCATCAATATGCCTATGTCAGCGTGCCACATGATCTACACATAAAATCTATATAAGGAGATACATACCGAGCTAGAGTTCTCATTACTATAAAATACAAAATATCGGCCACAAGCACGCTAAGTGTGTAATACCATCCCTGGGTACAGATAGCGCCATACGCTACAAAACTCAAGCGCAACTGGGGTACAATATATGATTTGAATCTAAAGAGCCATCCTGCTCAATAACACCATCGCTACATGGAACCTCAACACATAAGAGAACTATCAAGTCGTTTCTAAACTCACACGGCACGATATAATATTAAATAAAATAGCCGATGACGAAATGACATCCAACATCCGAATATTTTTCAATAAGGAGTGCTATGCAAAAATGAATATATTCGGCATGATATAAAGCCCATAGTCATATTTAAATCCATTCACAGACCTCAATCCAATTCTGATTGTAACGATCTAGGCCAATAATCTTTCATGGGTCCGTAATCACCCCCTTTTTTCCATAACACACAAGAACAACCGTCCAATCCAAAACAACCTTCCACATTCCACAACCAACTGAATCGAGCGTCCTTTAGGCATAAATTCTCAATTAGTGATAGTACCACAATCTCCATACTTAGTTTAAATCCTCAATCAATCAAGTGACTACACGTAACACTTATACAATCTTTCCTTGGGATATGCTCCCATGGCCTTCTACACCAGGTAACAAGTCTGAACATCCATACCACTGCCCATACAAATGCTGCAAAGCGAATCAAGGATAGTCAGTACACAAAACCTCTAACCTATGACGCTAATCTCAGGTGATGCTGAAGATAATACCTCCTTACTCTAAACATCTAAATTCATTTCCTGCTCATCCGAGCCCCTGACCTCCTTGTCAACATCGAACATCAACATTGATTCTCAACTTCCAAATCTCACGCTACTCATGGCACTTAATCATGACAATGCGCAAGAGTACAAGAATTTTATTCTAACTCCTGAACCACAAATATGGTAAATACTTCATCATGTAGAAGCCTTTTACTTAACTCATTTCAAGGGAAACATTACAACCCGTCACTAAATTCACATAACCACAAAAAATACCAATCTCAAGTAGTGGTCTAAACCACCATACCTCTTCCGGGATCCATCTGCACATAATAGGCCATAATACTCGAAAGCCTCCAAATATAATCAATTATGGCGATCGTCAAACCTCGCACACATTAATGTAATCATGTGTATAACTTAACACGCTAAAGGAACTAATCGCTGTGACCATTATACCAATTCAACCATTGCTGACTGATTTTACTTCTTCCAATTTAATCTGGGCTTGACTTAGGAATAATACCAGCCCCATTCAAAACATCACGAACCCAAATCCACACTCACCCTAAGTGACCCTATTTCACGAGACCACATTGTCTCCAAACCTATAAACCGTTTCATAACCTCCTTGCATGCACATTCTCATCTTTAACTGATACAACCATTCTGATAATTCCTCTACGAATCCAAAGTCTTTTTCTCATTTTCCTCCCAATGCTACCATGCAAGTCAAAAATATCATAAAACATTCCGATCCTCTTATCATAATCTTCTACAAAAGCTCGATTATTAACCATACTTCGGGCTTGAATCCTTAAGCACCACATTTTAACCTTTGAATTCACTAGGACCGTTGTTGAGAGTCACCCATTCTGGCTTGGTCCAGAATATAATCAACTCCAAGGCTCCGCTGGCATATGAACACCCATCTCAATGAAGCACTCGAGTGAATCACTTTCCTTGTAAATCACCTCTATACGAAGCATATATCCTGAACCTTCTCAAAGCCCGAACATGAGACAATAAGGCCAAATATAGCACACATTTATCAATTCCTTTGCTTAAATTACCACTTATATTCTTATCCCTTAGCTGTAATAAATCACCAATACGCCGATAACCTGAACCTCACAAGTAGATAACCATGCAACAAAATTGTAGGTGGTGGGACTCTCCCACTTAGCTTGAAGCCACTATTACACAACTTTGGAAGCCACCAAGATTATTTATCTCTTATTGACATGACCTTGTGCAATCAAACTGCCATATTCCTCCAATCCTTCCACTAGTGTTTCATGAATGCTTTGAATCTCTAGCAACATTCGCATATTCGACCTCTTACTAGATAGTCAGTAAAATCATTCGCAAGAACTTTTCCAACCACGCGACCACTAACCTGCTCACAGGAGATAACTCACAGGTGGAAATTACACGCCGACATCTTCCAACATCGCTACATGGGGTACAATCAATGTGACATCAATAACCCATCCTGACCCCGTGCTTATTCGCCAACTGTACTAGTACGTTCACTTTTTATGGACATCAACTAAATGCGCGACAATATCTTCTAATTCAAAGTTATATTGCATTTTTCTTCGTATCAAGCAACTCCCTTTCTGTTGCATACAATCTCCCATCGTATAATAGTCAATATTTCAAATTAAGCCTGCGGACCCAATCATTGTCCTCTAAAATTCCAAAATCACTCTAAACTTTTCCTCAAGAGGTATAGTTATCATGCCACTAAACCCATATGCAACTCTTGCACTCTCCCACTTTGGTCAAACTCACTCCTTTAGGCAACTACTCGCTCATGTTTCCCGCATTTGGCAATCTAGGAGTTTAATCACCACAAGACACTTCCCACATGCCCTTTCTCATCCTTTGCTACCCAGTCAAATACGCAGGAGGAAACATCACGTACCATGTCTGCAGTACCATTACATTTCATCGATTCCCGATTTAGAATCGTCGCTTCACGTCGCATAATATTGAATGGGAAGGAAATGAAGGCATAAGCCTCAAAGGAATCAAATAGCACGATGAAGAATCAAGAAGGGAAGTGATCTTAATAGCCCTGTAGCCTCACGAAAATAAGTACAGACGTCTTTGTACCGATCCGCAAGACTCTACTAGACTCGCTCATAACTCGTGAGACCTAAGTGAACCTAGTCCTCTGATATATCATATTGTCACAACCCAAAATCCGCTAGGAGTCGTGATGGTGCCGGACTCCATTCTCATGAAAGCCAACACCAATTTGCTAGTAATTTCTCATTTTAATATTTTTAAAATCGTTTGTTTAATACATTAGACAATAAGTAATGAATCCCACTGAATAAATATTGATGTCTTTAACAAACTTAATATTCAATAATCCCATAATCATTCCAGAACCTGGTGTCACAAGTGCTTGAGCAATTACTAAGGAATGGAATAAAGTACAATAACTGTCTGGAATACAAATTCGACAGAAAGTAAATACAATACGTTGAAAGAGACTATACTGGCTGTGGGTCACCTCGAGAAATGCAGCTCACCTAGTCTCCGTATCATCGATGCTGCTACACCCAGTAAGCCACTAAAAATACATGTTCCTGTGCAACAAACATTTCTTCTTCGTAATATTCAAACTCTTTACAGATAAGCTATAGTTTACCACTCATAACATTTTGTACACAGCTCCAAATTCCAAATGGTTTAATGTTATGAAAACTAGACACAAAGGGCTAGAATTTTATTTTTGGATCATCTCCAAGTTTCTTATAGATTGCGAGATACAAGCTTCCAAAGTCGGGTCAGTACAGCAGAAATTTTCCTCTACGTGATCGCGAAAGTCCTTCCGCGATCGCGAATCACTGACCATTTTTTCCCACTTTACTCATCGTTATCGCTTCCAGTTCCCCACAATCGCTTAGCGTACTGTTGTAGCAAAAAACCAGCATCTAAAAATGGCCTAGAAGTGGTCCGAAATGACCCTAAAACTCACCCGAGTACCTCGGGACCCCGTTCGAACATACCAACAAGTCTCAAAACGTATCACGGACTTAGTCGAAGACTCAAATCACATCAAACAACGCTAAACACATGAATCACACCCCAATTCGTGTTTAATGAAACTAAGAAATTTCAATTTTTATATTTGATGCCGAAACCTATCAAATCACGTCTGATTGTCATCAAATTTTGCACACAAGTCATATTCAACATTACGTGTCTACTCCAACTTCCGGAATTGGATTCCGCCCCCGATATCAAAAAGTCCACTTCCGGTCAAACTCCTCAAAACCTTCAAATTTTTATCTTTAGTCAAATGACTCCAAAATGACCCACAGACCCCCGAATTCACTTCCGATTGTGCTTGCAATACCAAAATCACCATACGGAGCTATTCGTAGACTCGGAATCCCAAACAGACATTTATAACATTGAAATGCACTTTAACCCAAACTCATGAATTTCTTCCAAAAATTCTAACTTCCAAAATAGGTGTCGAACGTTTCCAGGTCCAAAACCTGATCCGGACAAATGCCCAAGTCCAAAATCATCATACGAACTAGTTGGAACCTTCGAATCCCGATTCCGAGGTCGTTTACTAAAAAAACCTATCTTAATCCATTCTTTCAACTTAAAGCTTCCGAAATGAGAATTCTCTTTCCAAATCAACTCCGAACTACCCGAAATTCTATTCTGACCATGCGTACAAGTTATAATACCTGAAGTGAAGTTGCTCATGACCTTAAACTGCTAAACGACACGCTAGAGGTTAAAACGACCGGTCAGTTCGTTACAGCGATGATAACCAGGATAGGGATGTTGATTTTTATGGTGTGTTGCACGAAATTTTAAAACTAGAGTATTTTGATTCGCCCAAAAAAATTTGTACTCTTTCTATCTAAATGGTTTGATGCAGCCCCAAAAAAAGGTATAAGTGGATAAATCCAGAGTACAAAATTATTGAAGTTTATCACACGATGGGAAGTGGACTCTATAATCCATTTATCTTCCATGAAATATTAAGCAATTGTATAATGCTCCTTAATCCTTATCCGCTATGTAAGAATAAAGTCTAGATGATAGGTTATTATAAAAACTAAACTAGTGAATAGAGTGAAAATTGACGATGCACTAGAAGTAGAATACCATATCAAGGTTTAGACAAATATTAAATGATGAATTAGGAATTCTGTCATAGTACATAGAGGCATCTGTGAATAATTTGATCCTTCGGTCCTTACAGGTAGATCAGTTCAACATAATTATGGCGAAGGAACATATATGGAAAACGAGGAAGAAAAATCAGCAAATGGATATAAAATAGCCAAGACCCCAAGTAGTCAAACAAGTACTATTTCGAAACCATTAAGCTTTCAAAAGTATAAAATTTAAATAACCTTAAATTATATATATATGATTTCGATTTCTTAAAAATTGTGATACGAAATAAAATAATATTATTAGAAAAAATTAGAGGCGGAACCAATATTTAAGTGCAACGGGGGCATAGTATCTTTAAATATGCCAATTACTAGCGATAAATTTTGGATTGTAACTTTTTAAAAACTTAATAATTATGATAACTTGTTAAAAAGTGCAAATTCTCAGTCATCATCGCCGAATAGATAAATGATGCTACTTTATCGAAGTAATTGTTGAAGGAAGGGAGAATGGTTTGTATTTTTCTATTTGCAAAAATAGGAGTTATGCTTTGAAGCTTTTGATATTGAGGGAGAGACTTGAAAAAGAATAACATTAATTAAATTAAGTTGATTATTTGTACAAATATAAAATAATAATTCAATTTAAAAAACTACGTACTACTTCAGTACAAGAATCATTGAAAGCAGTAAGGTAAAAGGACCTCAGAAGCAGGAGTTGTGTTTCGATCCCAAGACAACCTGTGTGAGTAGGGGCCTTTTTTTTTTTTTTTTTTTGGTATTTATTCATTAAGTTGTAGAGTTAGATGGCCTGGTCCTCTCATTGGGAGCAGACGAGGCATGGTGGTAGTAGTAATATTATTATAACCAAAAGAAGACATTAAAAAGTTTTCGAGCACCAATTTATTGAAGACAACAACATTAGTGGTTCTTTTCCTAATAGTACTTATACCCTCTTTGTCAGCTTGCACAACATTTATGAGGTAGTTTGAAACTTCTGAATATATCTGACTATATTATTATAACCAAAAGAAGACATTAAAGAGTTTTCGAGCACCAATTTATTGAAGACAACAACATTAATGGTGCTTTTCCTAATAGTACTAATACCCTCTTTGTTAACTTGCACAACATCTCTGAGGTAGTCTGGGACTTCTGAATATATCTGACTATAGTAGGCATTGGCTGCCGAACTCCATATTGTGCCAGTTCATGTGCTATCTTGTTGCCTTTACGGAAGTTATGTAGGATTGTTGAGTTCCCCAATATCTTCAGCCAGTACCTGCAATTAGAAATAAGTACGTTATATGATGGAGAATTAGCAGTTTTGATTAATGATGGAATAGAGGCTGAATTCGTCTCAACTTGGAGGTTAGTCAAGTTATAAGTTACTGCTAGATTTAATCTGTAGCGTAATACCTCAAATTCCATGTATAGTGGGGACGAGCCATTGGTTTTTTTACTAATACCTAGAATCCATTCCCCACTAGAGTCTCTAAAACCACCTTATATCCCCCCTTGTTTATATCTATCCATAAAAGCTCCATCTATATTTAATTTCAGTTGGTGCATGGTGGGGGGGCTTCCATTTGGTAGACACTGGTAGGGGTCTATCTGATTTACTGCAATTGATGTTACTACAATGAAGATATTCCATGACTCTTGAGATACCATTATTGCTATTAACTTGGTTGCAAAAATTGTAAAAGGTGTTTCTATTCCTATTTAGTCGAAGAAGCCAAAGAGCAAAGGAAAAGAGATAGGCCCATGTTAGGGAATGTCGTGTGAGTAGGGCCTTCAATAATACAATCATCCAACATTACCATTCAGCCTTTTGTAATATTAGTTTTAGGATACGCGTGTTACTCATAAATTCTATATCAATAAATATAAAATACTTAAAATCACGTAAATATTATTAAATTATGTGTTCGAGTAATAAAATAATTTTTTACGAAAAATGCAAGCTCTTCGAAATGATGGATATTGATCTCATTTAGACAATATCATAAAGGAAAAAAGTATGTCACACAAAAGTATTCTAATTCTATATCATAAATTTGATATATTTGTATATTTGCTTTAGTAACTCATATAGAGTAAAATAATATGTTGATTTATACTCAAATATCATGCGACAATATATTCAGCTTGACCTTAAAAGATAAAGTCTATTTGCTCAGGTACCTTATATAGTAATATAAATTTCATCTTATTACTATTGGAACTCAAATTAATAAATACGAAAAACAAAACAAGACTCCATATTGTTAGGTTTAGTTATCGTATTACAAATTTAGGGGTAGTATCGACCGAATTAATTATTTTACATTTAGAAAAAAATGATTGTCATAAATGCTAGTAGAATGTTATTATTTATTATTATTATTATTATTATTATTATTATTATTATTATTATTATTTTATTCAACATGAAGTGTATCATAATGAAACATTAGTCGCAAAAAGTATAAAAATTTTTTAACATTTCATATACATTTTGTGTGTAGAAAATTACAATAATGTTTAAGATTTATTTCCGTACATATTTTAAAATTTTCTTGTGTTAAAAAAAATTGCCGTTTACTAATTAAAAATTATTTTGTTGATAATATTTTAGTGATATGAGACTTGAGTATTGATTGAATGTTTTTTTTTCTTTGGTCAAAAGGGACATATATTATAGATAATAAAACGTACTAATACATCTTTCAAATACATCAAAGTTGATGCAAGTTATGCATCGTAGTAGTCACTAGAAAATACATAGTCGAAGCTACAAGAGACCCGGAGACCCTGTATGGAGGGCACTACAAAAACTACTATCCAAAATAGAGAGTGACTGTATTGAGACTGGTACAGTCCTTCTTGGTGAGTACCTTGTTGATCTTGTTGGAGATAAGTGTGGACAAAAGATGGTGGTTGTGCAAAAAGTAGACAAGTAGACTGTGTAGTCTTGGCTCCATACTTAGCGAAGCTGTCAGCAACACGATTCTGTTCTCTATACACATGAGTGAGTGATGGACTATGCAGCTGGCGGAGTAACAACCTGCAATCATTTATAATATTAGCGTAAGATATAGAAGTGTTTTGGAACATGCCTATGAGTTGCTGGGCATCTGTTTCAATCATCAAGGATATCAAATGTTGTTGTAAAGCTATGCTCAAACCCTTAAGCGGTGCCAAGAGCTCTACCATAATACTGTTACCTTTTTTTGATTGACGTACAAATCCTACTACCCAACTACTGTAGTGGTTACGAAAAACCCTACTAATGCCATATTCCTTATGGGAGAGTGATGCAGATCCATCTATATTAAGTTTGTAGCAGTTTACAGCTGGTGGATACAATTTGATATAGAGAGGAATATATTGGCAAGCTTTTGTGCGATGTGTGTGAGTTGTCAAATAGCAGTATTCAGATGTAGTATTAATGAGTGACGTAATATTGAGGCAAGCTATTTATTTTCCAGCCTATGTTTATCACGGCTAAGCCAAAGATACCATAATTCAAAAGGGATTAGTGTCACGACCCAAAATCCACTAAGGGTCTGGTGGCGCCGGACACTACTGTCAGGTAAGCCAACCGAAATATTCAATTAAATTCCCAATTTTGTATCGTCAAAATCGTTTTCTTTACACATTAAAAAATGAATAATAAAATTTATGGAAACAACCACGAAATCTCTAACAAACGTAACATTTAATAATCCAAAAATCCTCCCAGAACCCGGTGTCACAAGTGCATGAGCATCTACAAACAAGAAAATAAAATACAATATTCGTCCGAAATACAGTGGACCAGAAGTAAATACCGTATACTTGAAGGGACTGTACTAGCTGCGGTCGTCTAGAATAATGCAGCTCATCTAGTCCCTGAATCATCCGCGCTATTACACCCAGTAAGCCGCTAGAGTTACATATACTTGTGCAACAAAAATGTACAGAAGTGTAGTATGAGTACGTAAACAACATGTACTCAATGAGTATCCCGTCTAATCTCGAAGAAATAGAGACGAGATGATTGACTTCGACACTTACTAGTGGTCCAATAATGAGGCCAATAATACATTAAATCATGGATTTCTATAAACATGATTTTATTCCAATAGAAGGAAACAAGTAAACAATTATTTTTTTTATAGGAAATTTCCAAAATTCCTCTTTCTTTATTATCCAAATATTCTCAAGACATGAAGAGGAATCAACAACTTTAATAAATTCAAGGAAGCAATACAAGCATGTGCAAATCATGCCGAGGTCGACGGTCCGCTCCAACAGAAATGTAAATTGTGCACTGCCGAGGGTCGTACGGTGTCACGACCCGAATTTTTCACCCTCGGGAGTCGTGTTGGCGCCTACTAATAGGAGCTAGGCAAGCCAACTTAATTTACTTCTTTTAGCAATTATCGATCATTTAATAACAACAATGCATAATATGATAAAGCGAAAGTATCAATATATAATTAACTGGAAGAAATGCGGAAGTTTAACAAAATTTTCTACCCAAGAACTGGAGTCACAAACTCACAAACGTCTAGAGAATGCTAAATACAATGTCTGAATAAAAACATAATTCTGTTTGTTCTGGTACAAATGATAACAAACTAAAGTAAAGACAGAAGAGACTCCAGGCCATGCGAAGGCCAGCTAGGCTACCTCAGGGTCTCTGGACTGAAGTCAGCTGCCAAAACTCCAACTGCTTTCCAAAAGCTGCTCCGGCTCCTTGATCTGTGCAAAAAGATGCACAGAGTGTAGCATCAGCACAACCGACCCCATATGCTGGTAAATGCCTGGCCTAACCCCGACGAAGTAGTGACGAGGCTAGACATGACTAACAAAACCAACTTGTGCAGTTCGATATAAATATATGTGCAATAGAAGGGAATACAGAAATTTAACAAGTAAAGAGGAAGGGGACATGCTACAAGGGATGCAATAATCCGGATAACAAAAACCAACAAATAAAAGGGTGAAAATGTACAACTGCAATATCAACGAGAGTAGAAATTCAACAATTTGCACGGCACCATCCTTCGTGCTTTTACCCTCGTTTTCACCAAAACAATCAAATCAGGGCACAGAATGTTCCTTCGTGCATTAATAATCAAAATATGGCACGGAATTTTCCTTCGTGCATTAATAATACTACTAAAAAAAAGGTCTTTGGCGGCAATAAAAAACACCATTGGCGGCTACTACAATAGCCGCTATATTATTCACCGGCAATTAATTTTTAGCCGGTGATGCCAGGTTCGGTAAAGTCTTTAGCGGCATTTCTGCCAAAAGCTGGTAAAAGGTATGACTTATTGCCTCTAAAACCCATATGCTTTAACGGCAATTATTTGCGGCAATTATTATGGCCGCTAAACACATTCTAAAAACGGCTAATGATGCACCTTTACGTCCATTTTTATAGCCGCTAAATTCAAAATATTTATCGCTAAATGTCCATACATTTAGCGGTAATTATTTTGTGGCAATTAAAGTGGAAACAATATCTCTTCTAAAAATGTATTAGTATGCCCCTTTAGCGTCCATTTTAATGGATAGTAAAATTAATTAAATTGCAGCTAAAAATCATCTTTAATAGGAATATAATGGTTACAATATCCCTATATAAACGTCTTAATCCTGTTAAATTGGCACTAAAATTCACAAGCTATAACGGTAAGTTTAGCCACCATTAATAATAGCTGCTACTTTCGACCAAAAAATAATGAAAATAACAAAACATATTTATATTAATTCATAAAACTATAATATATCTCATTAAATCTTAACAAACAAAAGGAAGTACTAATCCAACGTATTAATATCACAAAACCTTAAAAAATAACTCATATTGTTTGAAGTAAATAGCTAATGTCATTATATAACTAATCTTAACGAATAACAATCTTCAAATAATCTTATGAAACTCTTCGTCATATTGAAATCTTCCACCCGCTAAACTGTATGACCTGAAATTATAAAATTATAAATTATAAAACTGACCATATCTGGATGGATGAGTGTTTTAAGCACGCACCCTATGTGTGCATTCGTACCACGCTATCTTGGTAAGTAATTAATGAGATGCATTTTGACTTGTACAGAAAAGGAAAAGCAAAAGTGTAAGGTATAAAGGCCATGTATTCCCAAAAGCTCTTTCTCCCGTGTTTTATTTCACAGAGTCTCCTATTAGTAAGAGACCTCAAAGCAGGGGATTACATAGCTACAAGGAACTGTTAGAACCCCAAGTTACTCACTGGAAGGGAAACAGCTAAGCTTCTGCTAGAGCATATAAAATTGAGAGGTAAAGAGCATTTTCGCTACTGCAACATTTGACTAAACATTTCAAAAGAATAACCAAAAGTAAGTGGACCAGATGAAACTTCTACCTAGAATACCAATTCGACAATATATCTCTGTAGGGCAGCAAGTGGAAATACTCAACAGCGGGAGAAACCACCCATCAACTTTAGATTTTCTTGATTAGAGGACCCTGCAAGCTACTTCAGAAGCAGATTCATTAAAAAAAATAGTTATTCCTCATCATGGCAGCAATATTTATAGTACTGAAATAAAACTTAAACCAGTATTCATTTATGCAATACGAAATTGATGAACATTAAGATTTTCCAGATTATGCATCAAATATTGGTAACAAATGTCACATTTGACAAGATATGTATATGATTTAAGGGTCCATAGTTGACTATTGTGTTTTGTAAGTTAATTTCCTGAGGCATGAACTTGAATATGTAGAGAAGTGGACCAATCTTTCAATGGCGTCTCCAACAGGAACCATAAAATCTTCATGGACAGACTTATGAATTGTACAAGATATAATCGAGCTGTTGCTTTTTCTTTATCTAAGGATATACAAGGTGGCTCTCTAGGACAACCAGATCATTTCTATTGATGCCAGTTTTACATGCAAATTACATGAAATATTTAGTCATTCCACAAATATTACAGTGTATATACATAAGCTGATGTTCTTTCAAGGATAGGATATTAATGCATTTTTCGATACCTCCAACAGCCAAACAAAGAAATAAATATAAGAGTACAACTCAGAGTTAGAGACCGGGAGAGATTTTTTGTTTTGGGGGGGG